>KZ308240.1:501218-627710 GCA_000376725.2 Ladona fulva
AGTAATAATATAATATATAATTATCATAATTGAAATCAGTTTGAGTCCTTCGTCGGGTTTATATTTCGTAATACACACTAAATTCTCGCATTCGCTGCTTCACACACATATCAGTGCCCAGCAAAGCAAGCACGACCCCCAAGGTCTCAATTACTTCCTCAACAGGCAATAGGATATATCTACGAATTTTTAAATAAATAACTCTCAGCGCTCTTTTGTAAAGCTGCTCCAAAAGGCTCAATCGACTAGAAAAATCTCCATTACTAGAAGAAATCAGTTTCATTGCTTTCAGTTACCATTGACAGTATTCGAAACGAATTTTACACCTCACACTTGCCCTAGAAAACTTCAAGAAAGTCGATTTGCAGTCAAAGTGTGCATGTTGGTAACCATCCACAAAGAAAAACTTGATTTAGACCTCCCCAGCATTTACGACCCTGTTTCGCTCGGAACATAATATCAAAATGCTCTTTCCCCTTATAAAGAAATAAAGAAACCCTGGCTCAAATGTGCATGCAATCCATGGAACGTCCTCTTAAAGCCGTCGAACGTCTCAATTTTCCGAGGCACTTTTTTGCCGCTCCCTGTTCATGAAAGACCACAAATTCAACCCCTTCTTCTGCAGCAACAATCCTTCGAGTTTTTCCGGCAATTTTTTCTCCGAGTTCCCTCCCTCTCTAGGGTTATCCACCAGCCGTGGAGCCAAGGATAAGCAAGAAAAGCAACAGAGAGAAGGATAGAGAAGGGCCGAATGGGGTGTGGGGTGGGGATTGACCTACACCACGCCCTCTCCCTTTACTTCTTCCACCCTCCCACTTCTCAAAGTCCACCGCTTCCTCACCCCCTCGCGCGGGCCCCGTGTAATTTGAAACTCACGTGAATAATACATGAGGAAGGAAGCGAAGGTGGCGGCGAAGGAGGGAAGAGGTTTTTCGAGACACCAGTGGGTAAAGGAAGTGAGGCTAAGGTTGAGGTGCCCAATGACGACGCCTGCTAAGTCGCATTTTGATGCGGCTTCGGGTCATTCCCTAATCTCGCCGTGAACTTAGGGAGAATATGGGCGCAGAGGACTGCATTCCGCCAATTCCGTCCTTCCTTCCTAATCGTAGGAGAGCCGAGTGCAGGACGCATATCTCCTCGAGCGTGACAGGAAGACGGG
Organism: Ladona fulva; assembly: GCA_000376725.2. NCBI lineage: Eukaryota > Metazoa > Arthropoda > Insecta > Odonata > Libellulidae > Ladona > Ladona fulva. Next base: position 502,378 of record KZ308240.1, read on the forward strand.
GTGAGAATGATTCTACGACCTGCTACAATGCCCCCGTGGAAGGAGGCACTTAGGAGGGGAGGTTCTCTTAGCATTCAAAAGACGCATCACCTCCATGAGGTTGAAATGGGATAGGAGAGTTCGCGTCGAAATAAGGCCACATCTCATAAAACAGGAAATGCAGCGGATGGGTTTTACGGACGCGGAAACTCTACGAATTCTCTATTGGAGTTTGTGCAACATTCCCATTTTTCTTTCGCGCTCCCTCAAACATTTATATTTCCTCCACCGCTCCGGCGATAGAGCCTCTGTGAATCAGTAATTGGATGAGCGGTGCCGCAGCTCGCTCAGTCGGAGGTTTTGAATAAGTAACGCGAAGAGATAATTTCTTTCGAGGTTTAATTGTAGGTTAATAATTTGCACGCTTGTAATTCTCACCCTAACCGCGAGGACTTAACGCACTCCCCTTTAATAAGGTCTTCTTTGCTCAGTAATCTGCGAAGAACGCGTGGATAAGTGGAGGAGCGCCAGGATTGTAATTTTCATGCCTCCTCTGTACATGAATGCTTTCATAAAGGTAAAGGAAGGAAGTCACTTTCTCTAAAAAAACACTCCAAATGTGAGGAGGAAAATTAGCTGTAATTACCAGACCCGCGCGAAGTATTTAAAAGGGGTTAAAGGCGTAGAACGTTTTTGATAATTAAGTTCATATTAAACAACTTATAAAAAGAAAATGAATAGTGAGCTGAAAGTGTAATAAACGTGCTGCTCTTTATATGTTTCGTTTATCGGTAATGGAAAGCCAGAATTGTTTTGATGCCACTTAAAATGAACGAACAGTTTCGTTTCGTTTCGGAAATCTTTGGCGCGACTATAATTAGTCTCCATTAAAACTGATTGCAAAATATGTCTATATTGTCCACAGAACTACTTAAGAATATGATATTCGTGAAAAGAGCCATATAGGCTTAAAAGTTTTAAGTATCATAAAAGAAAGTTGTGTTGTATCATAAACAGGATAAAACAAAATATTGCATTTCATGCCATGAAGGACTCAGCAAAACAGAGGGTTGCTAACTTCATTGTAACTCGAAAAAATGTATAAGACAATTAGAGTTTAATGAATTAAATGAGAATGAGTCGGTAACTGAAGTATTTACTAAAACTGATTAAGCTAAGAAATTCTAAACTCAAACTAAATTATAACCAACTGAAGTATTTGTACGAGTATTCCAAGTGGAATGTTTCTAGTTGCTCGAGAATAATAGCGGAACAACTTATATTTCACGGATTCTTCTTATATTGCAGTGAGTTTTAACGCATTTTTACTCATCTACGTAGGAAATTATTCTATTTACTCCGATCTCTTGAAACATAGGCCATTTTTATCAATATATTGTGTGATTTCGTTATAACCGGATATGGTCTCTATGCATGAAATTTCTATCTGGCAAATGAAATGATTGATTGTCCAATTTTACCTAGGGTTTATGTCACTGAGCATATGGGTACATAATTTATTCATACCAAGAAATTACTTCCAAAATGAATAATCAGTGAAAAAAACAAACTTTTATGAATAAAAATTTTCAAAAGATTTACAGGAGTGAGTTAAAAATACGTGCATTGAATTAAAACTGGCACATAGAATATATATTGAAAAAAGCTGAAGCAAAGAATTTTTATTTCTGTAAAGTCGAAAACATGTTTATATATTAAATTTCTCCGAAAGAGCGGTTATTTTTTCGATTAGACTATAAACTTTGCCCAGAAATCAAGACGTTTTGGAAGAGTCTGGATCTTCTACGGTATATGAGAAATGCATTATTGTGACTCAGAACCCGAAGGCACGGTTTTCATTGAAATGTAACAGATAAATCGATATGAATACCTAAGAGTGTGTCAGTATATGCATCAATATGTTTTCGTTTGAAACAGCACAGCGTCTTGTCGTTTATCGATTAAGGGCGACGGATAAATGAGAGGAAAAGCGGGGATGTGAAAGGTTTTCGGTAAGTTGGAGATGAGTTTCGCGGGGAAGGGAGAGCATCCGAGAAACCGAAGCTACGACGAAAGTACATGTTTGAAGCGACGTTTACATGGGCTCTTCTACGAGGGCGATGGCATCAGGGAAAAGCTGAGCAGACAAGAAAAATGAAAAGAAAACATAGTATTAAGGTAAGAATAATCCATCTCTCTCCTTTTGGTCGTCCTCGTCGCACGTCCCAGAAGACTCCTTAGTCATTCAATCTGCCCCACCCCTATCCCTGAGTCCCCAAACCATCAGCTCCCTCACCAGTCAATCTCCACGTCCGCAGCCACCTCCTCTCTCACTCCAATACTTCCCTCCTGCGAAACCTGGAGTAGACAAAAAACACCTCATAAGGGATCGATTTTATTTTTGTTTTTGATGAGGATGGCCCGATCATTTTTACACGTTTTTTCCCCCGAGAAAAATACGTAAAAAAACACCATCTGCCTCATCGACGGATTAATGGGAAAACCGTTACCCTTGAAAAGAAAGAAGAGAAAATTCGCAAATTGCATATTTCTGGAAAATAATTTTAGGCAAGAGGATGCTGAGATGATGGAAATCGTGACGTTGGAAAATTGCTGGCAAGAGGAATCGGGAGAGAAGGTGAGCTAGGAGGGATGCGGAGATGTTTTGTTATTATTTTTATTTCCTACCTTTCTCGTTAAAAATGCTCCTCCCCTTTGCTCTCTTACCAGCGCTTTCCATGGAATAAAGTCGATATCCATCGTCCCCTATTATTGCCGTTTGAGAAACAGAGGTTACGACGAATTTAGAGACGATGCACACACTTTCGACGAGGTGCTTGTATTACATTCGAGGGATACCCCTTTCGTAAAATCCGTACTGTTTTTTCGTTACGATTATGAGAAGGAAATAAACCATGAAACGCATGCTCGAGTAAATTGCTGGCGAGTGAAGGAACAGGGCGCATCGGTGTAGCGGTTACGGCGCTCGCCTGCTACGTAGTTAGCCGGGATTCAGAACCCAGCCACGGCTCTTTATTTAGTTAATTTCAGCAGTAAGAAGCTGAAGGTCGACTCAGCTTGAAAGAATGAGCAATGGTGGAAAAAAATCGGAATTATAGGTGGAGGACGCGTAGTATGTACTAGCCTAATTACTCTGATTTAACACCACTTGGATCAACTATGAACCTTTTGCAATTTCAAGGTATCGAACGCAGTGATCAGGAAACGGTAATATAATTCAGAGTGGAGGGAAATACCTACTTCGAAATATCTATTTATACTTTTTCTTCAACAGGATCATCAAACTTTCGTCTAGCGTGCCAGAAAGCGTACTGCGGGTGTTTTCAAGTTTAGAAAGTAAATTTTTATCTCAAAAAATTTTATCTGCGGACATCAAGTGTTAGATGTTATGAAGAGACTAATTAGTCTCAATTTCGCCCGTAAATAAAGACGATTTATTATTATTATTATCATTCGGTGTAACTCGTCGAATAGTAAATATAGTTGCCCAATATTATTCTGACTACTTTCATGAAAATTTTGTTCATTTAATCAGTTACTCGTTCACGCATACGTGCTTGTTAACCTGGAAAAATTGAAAAAATTTAAATTTGAGATACTGCGAAATACATAAGAAAACATTGTGGTAATAAGTTTATCTAATTGCCTACCTTAGTTATTCGAATATCGAATATATTCTACCAACTTCCTCTGCTAGTTAACATATGTACTACTATAATGCTTGCTTTCGAAAAATTCTGTATAAGGTAACCGAAAGATATTCTTAAACGTTAGATGAAAATTTTAACATATTCTTATTCAAAATATCCACTCTAATTAACCTAAATTATTGATATTAAAGCTGATGTAGAGATAAGTAAATCCCTAGAATACACGGAGTGAAAATGTATTCTGCGAGCATGTAACAAGAAGAAAACCCGATAATTAAGCAGGATTCACATTTTCTCTATTTACATTATGAGCATACTGCGGTGTTTAATGGCCAATATAAGAGACTGTTATTTTTAATTCTCTCTTATGTATTCCTTCATCATTTCTTATTCCTTCATCATTCCTTCAATTCCTCTATTATGACCAATATAAGAGAAAGTAATTTTTAATTCCTTTTCTATAATATGAACCGTATGGACACCATTCATTCATCATAATGAAGGAACTTAGGCAAAATTCTATAGCGGAAAAGAGGTGAAATCCAATGACACGAAAAATAGCCAAAATTGAGGATTTAAGTAGGCAGACCTTTCTTTCGCTCTATCAGGCGGCTGAAGGAAATTACGTCGCACGAGAAACTGTATTTTTTCGTTCGGAGAAATGCGTCATTTCCTACCAAATTGAGCATCCCTCCCAATCTCCTACCCAAGGGAATTCCTTTCTTCATTCTTCGGTCACCATGTACGACCTTCTGCTCCCTTATCTTCGTGCAAAAACTGATCAGAATGATTTATTTATTCCCTACTATATGGAATAAGGACTTAAGAAAAAAACTAATTCTATATTTTTGGAGAAGATGTGCATTATATACCTTACCCGTTCACCCGTCCAAAGAAAGGATCCGGCCCACCCGTTATTCTCTTTCTTGGCCCACTTCCCTGCCATGGCCCTTGTTTATCTTTAATGGCTCCATTATTTCGTTCCAGGTGATCTGAGCACTTTCCCTTTTTATTTCTTTTTTTCCGGTCCCTTAAAGGTTAATAGTAACGATAGGATTTTAACTGAATAAGTGAAGACAGAGACGAAGTTAATCTGGTTAAGGTATTTGCGTCTACTTTCTATTGGTCTAGGCTCCTGAAAGCCTTTTCTGCTCTGAGAAGGGGCTTCATGGGTGCCGAAATCAATTCTCCTGAGCTTGAAGCTAGGCTGAGTACTTCTACTTTCTCCTAGCAAGCTACGATAATCCTCAGTAAATCGCAACGTGAGGAACGGATAGGAACGAACAAAATATTCCAAATATACGATATACATTTAAGGATGCCGTGATTCAGACTAAAATAAATTTTTGTAATAATGTTAAGCTAAACTCATAAACATCCGACTCGGTTTACAACTGAAACTTTCATATTCTTGTAGGATTTAAATTAATGACTTTGTACAAAAATAGGACTTATTTTCTTAACTTAATCTGGAATAGTTATTTTCGTAATGAATCGTTTAATCTCTTACAATGACGTGTATAGAAGTATCAAAACGATAATTAGAAGATATATTAATGCTCACTATCAATTATTCAACACAACACATTATCCACTGAAATTTATAGTAGCTATGTATTTAGGAAAACAATTCTGTTTAGATAAATGGAATCAACGTTTACTTGTTTCTCTTTACATTTCCCGGTAGTTAAGCCTCATTTTCTTGATTTATTTTATTTCTCCTCATTTCATTTATTCTATTTCCTCAAAAAAGAAGTAATGCTGAACGAGAGATAGCTAAATGCATGTACTTAAATAGGAAATTAGAATTAGTACGGAAAGAGGGGGAATCGATAAGTTAACTAGGGTATTTACGAAGTGATTGCTAGGCAATTTACTGGTAATCAGTGGTAACGGGAAAGATTTCTTCTTTCGGTTTAATCGTGCCTGCTAACTTATTTTCAAAAATCAATACGGCTACCATTTTCAAACGTTTCTATTATTTTATTACTTTCAGATTAAATGTTTTACTCCTAGATTTCTATATCCGAAAATTATACTTATCGAAAGTACCATTATAGTAGCACTTTTATCACAAATATCCAAGCATGAATAATTTGAGAGTTAGATTTTGAAATTTAAATTATCGAATGGATTTGATAATAAAAATGAGACCTCCTATGGTGTCTCTGCCAATTTAAGTCAAAATTAAGTTGTAATTAGCCTAGATAACCGTGAAATGGCTCGCAAATAAAAAGAACGAAAAATAGGCTGCTAGTTAGTTAACAAACCAAGAGCTTTAAAGATATTTTCTGCGTGTTTAAAACAATTTTAAGTTGTATGCAATATTTTGCACGTCGGAAACCTGATAGGAGACGTAAGATTAGTGAGACATAAAAATGTCTGCCCGCTTGAAAACCCCCAGAAAATCTTCGTATTTTTTATGATAATTATCACTGTTATGTCAGAGAATACATAAAATACGAAAGTTTCTATATTACTCTGATTAAGCCGGACGGTTAGGTCGGACGCTGAAAAAAAATAACTATCTCTTGCGTTTATACATCTCTATGAAATCATAAAACATATTCACTGATTTTCATGAATACGGATTTACTATATCTGGACACGGGTTTTACTACACCTAGGAAAACTTATTAATACTGAAATAGCCATAGAATCACTTCCGCATCCAACTAAACACACTCTTCACTGAATAGGTGTTGCAGAGGTAGTAATGAGCGATTTTCATTCATTTACACCATCTGATACCTCGCTCTCAAGTTGCGACCATCACTTCGAGGCTGCAAGATTTCATTAAACCTTTCTCGAGCAAAGTGTTTCCGGGATATGAAGCCAAAATTTCAATCTCTTTAGAAAACGAAATATGCGGCGTTATTTCCTTCGCGTGCGTGTCTTTGCGATATTGAACGACCTTCGCTCATCCTCTTTTGCGCTGAAAAGGGATATGAATCGTGGGAAAAGGTGAAGGTGAAGCAAAGGAAACCAAAGATAACAGTTCCCAGATTTGGAAAAAAATGCGAGAGAACGGGAATGTGCGGCAAAAAGGGATATGTAGCAATGGGGGAGTGTTTCCTTCCTCTCATTTCCTATTTTTGGCCGAAGGAGGGCCTGAGAAGAGGAGAACTGCTGCATAGCTAAGTACGGACGAGGAGTTGATAAAATAAAATTTAACAGAATTTCAAAACGTGGCTTTGAAATTCGAGGGATATTGCGAAATTAGCATTAATTGACTAAAAATCATTCAGTGTTTTGTGAATCGCAATGAAAGCATCCATGACTGAATGCTAATAGGGTGCTAATTTATCTGATGAATGCAAGGGTTTTCAAAAGGTCTTTCTTGTTACATTTGTGGAGTTGCAAGGGCCTGATTTCCATCGTTTAACAATTGCTGTTAATGTCGCTATTAGTTGGCCTAATGATGTCGGATTTTCAATTTAGGTTTCCAAAATTGATAAACACTCTAATTGATGGAAGAAATCCCAATTTTCCGCCATTTACTCTCTTTTGCTTTTTCCCGGCTCTTATTATTCTTTGTAAATACTATCAAATGATTAATCAAATGTCTTAATAAGGATTTTCGAAAATACCAACCTTTCGCATTTAGTATATTTTAATATTAATTTAACAGATCTCTGGTTATATACCTCTATTATTAAGCGTATTAAGGATGCCGATGATGCGGATCATTGCTATCTGCTTTGATTGATTTCTTGAGTTCTTTGTAGAGCGGGAGATGAAGTTCACAACTTAAGATTAAATAAATCACCTGCCGCTATTTAATCTGAAAGCAAATCTGCTAAGTATGACACGCAATAAATTACTGATATCTAATAAAAGTATTTAATTTCTTTCTTTATAAATAGCCAATTTATATGAGTGTAATTATTCATATATACTTTCTGAAATTAATCGAGCTTACAATATAACAAATAGATGACTTATTACTTGGGAATCTTGACAGCGATGAAAGAGGAACACATAATTAAGTATGCCTTTATCAGCTTCTAGTGGTGTAGTAGAGACAGTAAGAGATGTAAATGCAAATTAACCTGAGGACGTTTCTCTACTAGGTTACCAAAAATATTAGAATTGAATTTAGAGATCGGGGAGGCTAGTGACGGTAAACATGGCCGAACAATGGAAGATTTGGCTTACATGCATTCAGATAAACATTTAACGTTAAGGCATCTGTGGGCTAAAGGCCCCAAAATCCAAAGAGTGCCTTACCTATTATTCTTTTGGATGGATTTAAAGACACCAGCAAAACCAGGGAAAGATGATATTCATGGAAGCTTTTATTATTATTAATTCAACTGCACTTAATTAGAATTTAAGTTCCAAATTTTAAAAACAGCCATGCCTGATTCTTTCAGTGGATCAGAAAAAGTAGGTGATATGAGCTACAAACTAAAATTCATTCTTCATGAAAGGTCTTCAATAAAATGAACGTATTTACAATTCATTCAACTATATACTAAGTTCAACTACTCGGTTGACACTTCTATTTAGGTATGCATCCGAGGTAATTCTTAATTATAGTTTCAAATTCCAGGAAAACTGATTCTATAATAAGAGAACATAAAATTAAACTTTGTATTTAGTGTTTGTCTGCAGGTCTTAAACGTAAAGTTATCTTCACGTTTTATTTGAGCCAATAATAATGAGTTTTTCAGAGAACTCATTTATTTTGCATGTAAAGTTTTGACAATATATTCTGAATCCAAATATTCACCTCTACAATAAAAAGAATAGCGTTGACTCAATCTATTCAGTACTATATACCTCTCCTTTACTTCAACGTTGTCATGCTGGACATTTTTTTTCCTTTTTGGTATTGTAGATGAACGTCACATTTCATGAAAATGCAAATTAGTGCATGAGAATAAAGGTATATGGGCATGCTCTTTTACATACAAGATTGGCATGCTGCCATTCTGGAAACAAAAATTCAATGGATTTGTTAGCCATCTCTTTTCAGTCATTATTTCACGTTTTCGAATGAGGGCCCCTTTGTTTGGCTTGCGCATAACATATGACCGGCTGCCCCACGCAAGAGATGTTCTGCAATTTTAGAATTTCACAAATAATAAAGGTTTCATAGGAACTCGTACCAAATGAAAGATAATTTACCTATTATTTGAACAATACGTCGCTCTAAAAACGTCAGTCAATCGAGCCACCGGTTCACAATGTAAAAAGAAATATCTGTCAAAATTCCATTAAGTTTCTTTGCAGGAATGTTGGTTGTTACCCATCTCGTCCGATCATTTCATTTTTTTGCATTTTTTGCCGTTTACTCCAAAAATGGGTTTTTTATTTTAATTCCATTTAATCCTTCTCTACGTACATGAAAAAGTAAATAGCTTATGAGTTAAGTGAATTTATCCATTTTAATTTTCCATTCAACTCCACAGCTAAATACTTTACATGACAGCAAACGTGTATATGTAAATAAAAAATTGAGAATTAAAATCTGATATGGAGATTTAAAACTAATTACACCTTACAAAGTATCTGCTTTACATTTTATCCCATCATTGGTTCTTTAGAGTTCACTGATGGCTACACATGAATGAGTTTGAAAATCAATGCTTGCGAATTAAAACAAACGAACGCCCTTGAGCTTATTTCTTATTTATCCTTCATTCTTGGGTTTCCGGATAGCCATGTGGGTAACGCTTTCGACTCCGGTAAAAGCAATTCAGGGTTCGATTCCCGGTGGGGGCTCACGTTCGAAATGGCTGTAGCTGCTGAAGCACATTTAAAATTGCAATTACTACCTTCTTTCCCTTGAGAATTAAGTGGTACGATATTCAATATTCTCTTTACTCCATTTGAAAGTTTTTTTTAATGACAAAATGAAATTATCGATGAAAGGCATACTTGAATTATTTCTATAGCTTCTTTCCCTCGAAGGGAATATTTCACTCATGCTCACATATTCACAAAATGTACGTCATATGACGCAGATCAAGTAAAACAAATTCTGAAAACCCCTCGGTTTACATTTGTATGGGAACGAAAGTAATCTCTGTTAGGAAAGTTGCGGATGATTTATAAATCTTTCATATAAAAGTATTGCATGGAACCTCCTCGGGCAGAGAGGACGTTATAGAGTTCATCCGTCCGCTAACCAATAACGACCGGCCGAGGTTTACTCCAAAACTGCCTGAGCGATCATTCGCATGCATCAGGAGTTCCATTCTGGAATGCCGAGGAAACGGCAAAGGACCACGGTGAACCGCAATGGAGTTTTCGGTAAGGTGCTCTTGGTAACCGAAACCAATGCGTAGAACCGATTACCTTAAGTCGAACGACCGTTCCCTTGTCAATATCGCCCTTTCCGCAGCCGAGGAATCATTTTTACTGCCTTCGGAAACCCTTAGAGTTCGTCTCCCTTGGGAGTTGCCACCAAGACACGGTTCACTTGCCAACTCTCGGCAAGACTCCGTCCCTCCCTTCAACCCGTTTGGGTTATACTGACTAAACAAACACTACTTGGCTCTGTTATCGTTTCACGGGAGAGCGAACAGCGCTCTGTAATCTCAAGTGAATATCCTTTTAAGATTAGACATGAAACAGTGGGAGAGTGCGTCAGAGCGTGTATGCGAACGGTCCTGGAATATTTATCTGTAATCCCTCAAATACTGATCAATTCACAAGATCTCGCGAGATGAGTTTGAAGGATTCTGTATTCAATTTACGGGCTCATACACCATGAAAAATTACTGTTTTTCACCCATGCGTAATTCCTCTCTTAACGAACATGATGATTTCTCTCTCTATGGGAGCAAAAAAAGCTTCACGGTTCGAACGAATTTACATTACATTCGAGATTATATTCGAAAGTTTCCTTAGTCCTATAGAAGATGAGTCAATACCAAAATTAATGCTACATTATCTCTATTAAATTATTATTATTATCTCATTAAACTATTAAATTTACAAGCGTTCAAATATAAAGTACTTGAAAATAAATTGGAACTATCTAAAATGTTCAATTCCTAGTAATAATTATCTAGGAACAAATTACTGCTCGCTTAATTCTCATTAAATATACCACTACTTGCATTTATCGTATAAATGTATCAAAAGGAGACATAAGAGGAAACCATTGAAAAGGATTGAGATATGAATAAATATTCGCCAAATTATCAGCGGAATAATGTGATATTAATATCCATATGATACGAATATCTACGGCGCAATCAAAGAACGAAAAGAGAATTGCTGTATAAAAGAAATTTAATTAAATTAATAAACAGGAAATGGCTCATAAATAATCATATTATATCTATACAATTCAATTTAGAACTTCTTTATAAACTCACACATAATATACAAAGAAATTTTACGCGTTTAAAGCATTAAGTATATTTTACTCGTATACTTAGTTTCATACACAGAGGATGAGCTATATTTGCAAATATTGTTTTAGTGGTCACACGGGAAAAGGGGGTCCTTAACCTAGGAGAAACCGATTTCTTGTTTAGTTTGACCCTTCAGGATTAAGGGAAGTGTGGCCTAAGCCTACCGCTGCATAAAATGATGACTTTAAAATCTGGAAGCCCGGGGCTCCTTTTTCCAACGACGGCCAAAAGTTTGATAAATTGCCAAGTAAGATCACAGATACATTTGCAACGATCGATTTATTCCAAAACTTAGCGACTGTGAAGATTAAAAGGACAAGGAAGTCGGCACAATGAACCGGAAAGAGAGATAGGGGAGAAGGAGGGAGAAAAGGGTGCTGATGAGGAGCAAAGAGGAAGGAATGGTGAAGCAAGTAGACAAAGAGGAGATTAAAAAAAGCCCGAGTAGCAAAGCGTAGCGAGACGGGACAGAGGGAGGGGTTCGAAATACCACTTGGCCGAAAATCAATCGGGAACTTCGACGGATAGCTACGTTGCGATATAGTTCAACGGAATGCCAATATTCTGGTTCGCTTTGTAAGGAAATTTAAATGAGATGCTCTCCAATTTTAGGAGGAGATTCCATTTTCAACGATACTTCACATGGTTAAGATGATATAATAAGAAAAGCAATGAGCTCATATCGATTGTTAAAACATGTATTGGCGTTGCTTAAAGAGCAGGTGGCACTTCAAAATAGTGCTTTAACGAGCACCGGTTTCAAACTGCATCACACGAGGAAATGATGAGGGATCGTTTTCATTTTTATTGAGACAGAGTGATAAGTAGGGATTGAAGTTACTATGGTCACAATTGGAAATGTATCTATAAAACGTAAAAGACATTGACAAAAGGGCAATTATTTATCTCTCTGGCTCAAGCTTATCGCAATTGAAAAATCTGGCCTAAATTACAAAGAAAAGTAACACTTCGAAGTAAGGCTAAAGCAAATTAAGGTAAGTAATTAAACGGAAATAAAACTGTCGCAAATAAAAGGAATTGTTTTATTAATTTTTAGCCTATGCCATTACTTGAAAATTGATATTTTATTTTCCATAGAGATCAGAAACAAACTGCATTGTCTTTCTACGATGCTGAAACCCCCAGGAAAACTATTCTCAACTCTGTAAAGGCCGGTTTTCGAACCCAGGAGCCCATAACACGTTTCCATAAGAGATCAACGGTTGTGATAAAACACACGGAAAATTTGTAAAATTTTTCGGAAATAAAAAACCCATCCCTTTGACGACCAAGGCCATTGTTGAGTGTTGATTACATGGATTATCCCATATAAGTACTCGGGGATAACCAGTTCTTATATTTTTCCGTAAGAAATGTTCGTAAAGTAGGCTTTCAGGTCTTGGAAACAGTAGAACAAATATTGTAAATAATGGTAAGAAATATATTAAGTTCTTATGATCTTACGATGGAATGTTTCTGGCTTCGGAGGACCAGATATAAACGATAATAGATATACTTTTAAACTAAATTCAGTTCCGTCATGCTGGACGGGGGCGTTTACTAGTAATGAGACATGATGACAATGTGACTACATTACTCTAGCATATTGAAGTCCAGAATACATTCACAAATATATTTTCCTGCTTGTCAATCGTAAATGAAATCTGTTAACAATTTCATCGTCATCAAATTCTGTTAGACAGAAGATTCACATTTACATACATATTCCCACTTGTAATTAATTCATATATTTCCGTATCATTGCATCAATTAGTGAAGGAGAATTTTGGTTGAAATTTGAACATACAGCAAAGATATTGCTGTTTCTCAAAAAAGTTTCTCTAAATTTTTAGACTAGGGCATAATTATCATTCTCAGAATGTTTAGGAAAAAATGTTCTTCCCGTTAAATTATTTCAGCCTCTTTTAGTTCTTGAGTGAAGGAGAATTTTGGTTGAAATTTGAACATACAGCAAAGATATTGCTGTTTCTCAAAAAAGTTTCTCCAAATTTTTAGACTAGGGCATAATTATCATTCTCAGAATGTTTAGGAAAAAATGTTCTTCCCGTTAAATTATTTCAGCCTCTTTTAGTTCTTGATATAATGAGAATTTTTCTATGTGTTCACTGATCGCTTTGTCCCTCTCAAAATGAAGAGCGCCGCTTTTCCTGGATCATTATGTTCCCTTTGTTTGACTCTTAAGCTGCTATCTCATACAGCGTAAACGAGCCGAATTCCAAAAAGGGATTTCGCATAGAAAAACACGATACTATTTTCTCTCATTTGTCCTCATTAATTCAAGATTTATGCGTCAGCAGTTTTCCTCATCGGAAAATTACTAATAAAGCATCTGATTTAAATTTCAAAAGGTGTCAAAAAACCGAATACATAACAAATAAAATAATGATAAAAAGTAGTTTTAGCAAACAAGATTGACATTTCGATGAACTTAAATTTAGTTATCAAATAAAAACCTATAGGTAAGCCATAAATGCATGTGTGCTGTAGATAGGAAAATTTCGAAATAGATCTATTGTCAGCGAAAAAAATTAAACGTTATTTGGGAGCTCCAATATTTGTGAAAATTTAACGAAAAAAAAGAACATTATGTGGCTGTTTCAAAAAAAGGACAGGGTAATAGCACACAGAATACGTTTGCAGGCAAGCTTCCCTTCTGCCATACCTAGTATTTTTGAATTTTCTTCTGATAGAAGATAGACCTATAGTCATATGCCAGTGACGTAGCCTGGAGGGTCCGTTGGGTCCGAAGCCATTATTTGGACCCCCCCTTTAGGTCCTGGTTATGGCTGACTTCGGATTTAAATTCCAAATGTGTTTTCGCAGGAAAAAGCATGAACTCGCCTTAACAGTTGCGTTTATCGTACTATTTGTATAACTACAGAAGTTTTTAATATTCTGTGTTTTAATTGTTGCTTCTTGGATTTTCAAATCAAATCCACCTTCCACGGCAGAAATGAGAATCGGTTTTACTTCCTTCTCTACTTGGTTCGATTTTGTAGGACCATCATTCATAAATAAATACTATCAAAGTAAAGCCTGCAAGAGATGAAAAAACAATATTCTTGTGGAAGAGAAATTTTGTGTCATCTGGAGTAACAAATGGGATACTTATATTAAAATAACGACGGTTTATTATAAGCAATAACCCTCTTATGAATTATTTAATTTCATACTACTGTCTTATCAGGAAGTGCAGTATATCATTTTGAAAGTGTTCTGCAATGCGTTTTTATTAAGTTACCAATATCGGATGGATAATCCTGAAAATCCCAAAGGAATAACATGTGTGAAAAATAGCGGCATGACTGGGACTCGAACCCAGGTCTCCCACTTTCCGGGCAGGTATTCAGAATCCTGTCCCAAGATCGGGACTCGAACCCAGGTCTCCATTGAGACTCTCCCGTCTTAAGCATGCTTTATGCATGGTTTTCTTCCAGTCCCCGTCACTATCACACGAAATTCATGGTAAAGATCAGCTTAAGATGCACTACGACCCGAACGTCGAACTCATTTCATTGACCAAGAAATTTGCCCATTTTCTGTATCGCCGTCCTCGGCTTTCCTCGTTTGCCTTGCCTCATAAAGGTTTTTTTTTTCGATACTCTTATTTACGATAACTAATTTCTCTTAAGAAATTCAACAAATCACGAAACAGAAATTTTCATCCCACGGTAGGAGGAGATTCTAACACTGAGATCAGTCTCTTCACAGGGAAGAACCTAAGATATAAAGTCACTTGATGATGTCCTTTTGTAGCAAACACAAATTATAAAAATTTGAAATTCACCAGAATTACAGTGAAGTGCTTCGTGGGCTATTGAACGTAGTCTTGGGAAGATCGTGCACTTTGATGAACTCTAACCTTTTTTGTTAAACGATTAGCTATTCATCCGTAATGACATTTCTTAAAAATTACTTCATTCTATATAGAAAATAACGAAAATGAAGCAATAAAAGAAAGTGATTTATCAGCTAAAAAATTCGACCGTATTAAAGTATGACTTCAACAATATGAGGAAAGTAAACCAATAAAGCAATCAATAAACTGACCAAGAATCACACCGAACTATCACAGCGCTCCCTCTAGTTATCCCATCATCAGCTGTTGCTAAATAAAACAAACTAAAGGTTACACTTTTCCGTTTTGAAATCGAAAGCACGTTTTTAAAAATTAAACACCCAGGAAATCGTTCACAGCTCTTTTTCAACTTGCAAGAAATAGAACATTTTTATATCCCACTCAAAATCCTATCCTGGATACAAAGCGCTTTTCACTCAGCCCCCTGAAAAGCGTTTTAAGCGGGTACTACCGGGTATAAAAGCACTATGTTGATTATTACAGTATATTAATTTGTTTACGATTCTGTCATATCATTATGATTCTTAAACATTTTGGTACTGAAAGTTAATAAAACGATAACTTCTTTCACAATAAATAATTAGTGGCTTAACAATTAACTTTCGTACTACTTCAGCTTACACACATGTCTGCATAAAATTACAAAACGGGAAGTAATGTAAGGCTTAAAAACAGTGATCTCGGAAGAAGTAATTTAATTTTCTGCTCCTGAAGTAGAGTTGTAGCTTGCTTTCTTCTGTAACGATCCAATTAATGCATCGCGAATTACATACATTTTATATTTAATTTATTTTCAGCACTGTCAATTAGGAAAATATGCTCATATAATTCAAATATAGCTAATTTTCTTTAAAGTACGTAGATTACTAAAATATACACGTATATATTTTTTCTCTTTCTTGGCGGAAATCAGCGTTCACACGAGGAAGGATAATAATGGCATATTCCCCATGATATGGGTTGGTTTTAATTCCGTCCATCAACTCGCGATAGCGCTCACCTGCAGGAAATCCCCACCCGTAATTAATGAATGAAACGGTGGGTTAACAGTGGATATAAATAGCTATACCTTGTCACGGGATAAATATGTTGGCGATGAATATGTTGGAGATTCTTTCAAATGGTTCTTTATTCAAATAATTGGATTCCAGCAGTGTTGTAAATCAATATCTTTTGTTTTGGCCTTTGTTAGCTACCCTTTACAAACATCCAATTAAATGCCTCCTAGTAACCGTTTCCTTATGGCATCGTAGTGTTCATAAAAATTGCCTAATCGAACAAATAATAAAAGCAGCTTTAGACACAATGCTCAAACATTTTTACTTACAAAATCAAGTATAAAAATATAATTGTTTCAATATTCTCAATAGCACACGTCACTGGAAATTTGCAGGTTCTACATATGTAAATACGAAAGTTTTCATTTTTAGTACAGTTGTAGGAGAAATTTTCCCAACCCCTAGATTATAGGCAATTTTGTGTTTATTCAATCGATTGGGACCTACACCTTCCTAGAAAAATCAAAAATCCTTGCTACATCTCTGTTGTATAATTATTTCATTTTCTGTTATAGTATTTCCTGTGATGACCCCGTACACTAAGATGGATACGAGCTTTGCTGAAAAATGGCATACATTTGATCGCGCCTGTTTAAATGCAGCGAAAAGTGTTATTGATAGTCAATATGTTCCAATAATGTCCTATATTCTTTCAGCCTTACAATGGTACACTACCTTATTCCTTATCTTAACCAATAAACCTCGACCCTTATCCCAACCTGTACAGTAAATGTAGGATGAGCTGAGGACCTAATCAATCTTTGGGCTAATGACTCAACATACGGTCGAAGAAAGCCTCGATATACAAATTAAAAGAATGTTACAGAAAGAGATAGTAAGAATAATACGTCTTACATATACCGTCTTCTCTTATATCTACCTTTAAATATTCCCACCTTAAAAATTTGCAGTTTATTTGAGAGAAGTTTAGACTTCATAGACTACCCTGAGAATCATTTCCTATCAAACTCGAACCACTAGATTAAAGCATCGGGCCGCGGTTCAGACAGACTTTCCATTTCGTCTCTGGAACCGACGAAAAAGATTGGGAAACATCGTAAAAAGTCATGGAAAAGTTTTACGAATAAGTCAGTACGAAAAATAGAAATAAAATGTAACGGGATAAGATTCGGTTAGAGAAGAGTACAAGTGGTGGGTAACTAGGCTGATATAATTGTAAGTTCTAAGAGTTGAAGAAACTCTGAATTAAATAAAATAGAATGACATTTGCAAAGTATCTTAGCAGAAATCTAGAGTTTTGGAGAGGTGGAATTTCTGCAAGGAGATTTAGCAACGGAATATACTGAAAAACTACTGTTGTGCTAAAAACTAGGAATTATTACCGATTGCTATCGCTTATTTTTATCAGCGCATCAGAACGTGGGACTTTATGTGTAGAGGGAAACTAAGACCAAGAAGATGATTAACTGTATGAGGCTAATTTTTGTATGAATCATTTCGATGGGATGAGTTTCGTTAGAAGGCTAAAGCATTTATCACTGTGTTTTTATATTGTATATGAAACCTGTTTAAATCGGGAGACTGCAAAATCAATGTAAAACAGACGAAGGTGTCGAATTAGGACGGCCAGATCTTCCAGACGAGGAAGCTTAGCAGTCGATGTAGAGCAGCAAGGAAGGTAAAATGATTCGAGAGAAGGGAAGAAGAGGGTGCATGGAGAGCACTGAGAAGACAAGTGTCAGAGGGGAGGAACTGAAGCGAAAGAAGAACCCGGATCTTCAAGTGGGTTCCATATCGAGGTTTCGATGCAAATTATTATTACGATGGGTGCTTTAGAGGGGGTGCATAATTTTATTTGGAGGCAAAAAGATATTACGCTGGGAAAGAAATGCTATGAATGCTGAGAGGGATAATTTAAGATGGCACTTCAAAAGTGGAGTTTTGAGAATCAGATTCTACATTATTTGTTACTTTGGTTGTGTTCATCTCGCAATGCTATTAATATCATCCTAATCACTTGATTCTAAAACCAATTATATATTTTGGATCACTGAAATAAGATGTATTTATTCCATTTTTTTGCAAAACGACCTCTAAAAGAGTTCTTTTGCCTAATGCTAAATCACCATTTTCCTTACACCTGAATATTTTAAATTAAACTAGATTTCACCTAGATATATTATATTCAGTCATCAAATATCGAAGAACACACACTCTCTGCTGTTTTCAATCTTGGGTTTGGTTTGCAGCAGCCATCGCTCTTGCGCCTTTCTCTTCATTTCTACATTGGAGTTACAATGCACATCCTTAATGATTTTTTGCATGAATTGAAATATTTGTCTTCCTCTACTTTTCTTTCTCGTAACCTACTAGTAGAGTTTTTTGGGACCCCTTATGGCGCATTACATTACATATACTTAGTGAACAGAAATAGTGAACGTACTTTCTCTAAATTTATTAAGTAGATCTATCCTTTGTTTAATCCTTCTGTCTTCCAAAGATTCCCATCCCGCGTCCTGAAGCATTTGCGTAACACTCACTGACTTGTCGTAACAATTCTTTACAAAACGTATCGCCTTTCGCTGTACTTTTTTCTAATTCACGAATACAACATTTTTTTGCAGGGTCCCACACAATACACGCATATTCCAGGTGAGGCCTGACCAACGCAACGTAACATCGCTCACAGACATTTTCTTCGCTCCTACCGACAATTCTCTTCACGAATCCAAGTTACTTAAGCGCTCAACCACATATATTACAAATGTGGGTACCCCAGGTTCAGTTATTGGTGAGGGTTACTCCAAGGTATTTCACCGTTTCTACTGTTGATAAAGTTTTCCCTCGGAGACTGTACGAATAATCATTGTATGTAATCACACGATAGGGTTAATCTATCCTCTGAGCTTCCTATTTCCCTTTAAATTACCGTGTCATCCGCAAATATCCTAACATTACTATTAATGTTATTGTTAAGGTCGTTGATGTACACTAAAAATAGTAACGGTCCGATTACACTTCCTTGTAACACGCCCGAGGTCACATTAACCGAGCTGGTACTTACACCATCTAGTACTACTAGTTGTCCTCTGTCGAAGAGAAAGTCCTTAATCCAGTTTATTACTTCTCCATTGATACCAGTAACTTTTAATTTGTATAATAATTTGTGTGGAACCTTATCAAATGCTTTCCGAAAATCTAAAAATATCGCGTCGACTTGCCGTTTATTTTCGGCAGATTTCAAGATTTCGTGAACTAACGACGCTAGCTGAGATTCGCAGGATCGTGTCTTACGAAAACCGTGTTGGTTACTCACTATTAATTTGGAAGTGTCGAGAAAGCCCATTAAGGAGCTAACTATTATATGTTCCATTATTTTGCCGCTCAATGATGTTAATGATATAGGCCTATGATTCGATGGATCCTCCTTTAAGCCGCTTTTAAATACTAGAGTAACATTCGCAATTTTCCAATCTTTCGGAAATATTCCTTCGCTCATATACTTTTCAAATATTACTTTCAGAGAGGAGGCTACGCTTTCCGCTACTTCCTTGAATGCCCGAGCTGGTATGTCTTCAGGAAAATCAGTTTAATCAATTCACAGTAATTTAAACTTTTCTACGAATACATTTACAGATATATTGATCACTGGAAGTCGAAGTTGTAGCCTTTAAAATGAGAACTGTATCCAGTGTAGAGCAATATTTTGCTTAGACTGTGTATCGCATCATTATATATCGTATTAATAAGAATATTCTACTCTTAACCACATATATCCCCCCAGAAATGTATGCTTACGGTAACCTTTATCTATGATATGGAAGCTATATGGGCGTCTTAATCCAGAAAAAATAATTAGGAATTGGGAATGTGGATAATCATTCAGAATGCTCCTAGATACGGAATATACATGGTATATAGGTATTCCACTCAAAATTAGCTAATAACAATTATTAACAGTTTGTCTTAATAAAACGGATTATATGAAAATTATTTTCTGAGTACATACAATCATTAAATTAAATTTTATATTCGTTGGATTTAAAACGTTTATGTGTATCTACATATACGGGTATTTACCTTTTCGAAGAAGAAAGCATTTAACGACTTTACTTAAAAATTTTAAAAACATCTTTTTGATAACGATAAATCTCATAGGTAAAATAGTATGAAATGTGATTTTTAAGAATAACTTTTATCAAACAATGCAAGGGAAAAGACAGAGGGGAAGGCAAAGGTAAAAAATATTAGATGACATAAAGGGTGGGATAAGTTACCAGGTAACGAAGGAAAAGGCTATGAATAGGGAATATAAGGGCACATGGACCTACCAAAAGGTAGAACACTTACGTATGTTTATCAAACAAGAAAAATGCAGCTTTAGCCAGATATGATAGCCAAGGAAAGAAGTTTGACGGAGCTGAAAAGTCGAAAAAGAAGATGAATTTCGTAATTAAACGGAGGGATTCGGGAAAAAATATCCGGAATAATGTCTTTGAAAAGGGAGTACGAGTAAAAAAGTAGCGGTGTCTTTCAGAGAGCATCGAGGACGATGAAAGGAGATGAGAATAAGAAATTAATCAACTGTATGACCTACTCGGACCAGAAAATCCTCCTCGGAAAGTAAGATGGTAACAAAATATAGGAAAAATCGAAATAAAATATAGCAGGATCATTCTTTCCATGATGAGGCTGTATAGAAATAATAAAAAAGAATATAAAAGTATATCGGAGCTTATGGGGAGAAAAAGGTAACGAGGAATAAAAATCGGAGATATGAATTTAGTTTGAAGATGGAGAAAATAAAAGAGCCAAGAGGAAACGATGGCAGGGGGCGGAAGAAATATGGGATTGGAAGGGGGGAGTGAACTAAGAGAGGTCGAAGCTTATGGGGTCGAGAAGAGGGTAAAGGCGAATGATCTTCGGCCGTAATAAAATGGAGATGGTGGGTTATCCTTTTTTGCGCGACCTGAGCTGGACGTATGGGAAACACTTATGAAGCGAATGACCAAATTTATTCCGAATGGCCATAATGGCGGTGCGTGTCCCCATGAAAGCCTCTCCGGAATAAAGGTAGAGGGATACTGAGAGGACACGGACATAAAACACGAAGCATTTCGGGTATAGACCCTCTGAGTTCTCCCGTTTTTCCTCTGCTTTCTCCGTCTCATTCTGCCTCATTCTCATTAGCAGAATGCTCGACTAACCGCAACAAAAAAGAACCTTTAACTGGAGGCAAATACCAGCAAATCATCCCCGAGACTCGTAAAAATTCTTCGAATAAAACAATTACGGAATTCTCGAAACATCTGCAATCCCCGCCCTTTACGCTTCCCCCCGCTTTTATATTTTACGTAAGTCTGCTAATTGGGAGTAATCAATTTTGTATTCCCTCCGCGCCGTCCCGTCTCCTTCCTCCCCGAATCTTTCCCTCGGAAACTCTGGTAGTTCTTCCCGAAATCATTTCGCAAAAATTGAACACGTTATTGCGCATCGGCAAAGCCAATAGAGAGTCAAATAAACCTCCTCGAAAAAAATCCGTAATTGGGGGACAATAGGACGTTTATTTCTTTCCTTGTGGAGGGTGTATTTATCGGGCGAGAAATAGAACAGTAAGTAAAGAGTTTCTGAAATTTTTGCGAGGGAAAGGAGTAAGAAACAAGGCAACGTTGCCTTAAGTATAGAGTTTTAAATTACGAGTAATGGTGCGGAAAAGAAGTAACTGCGGAGGGTATGGAGGCGAGTGAATTATGGATCGGTTCAATCGATAAAAAAAGTGGGGACAATTGCGCAGAGTCAAAGGCTTCTTTGTTACGTCTCCGACGTCCACCCCTTTTAATCTCTCCTTCCCCATCCACCTCAAGCGTCCCGGCCAAGTTATTAGTCTCCGTAATCCAGGATTCTATTGTTGCAGGCGAGATGACGTCATACACCCCGCGGACCGGAGGCAGCAAACAGAGCTCAATCTGAAAGGCAGAGTCCTTTAATTGAAATTAATAACGAATGTAATTACGAGCGAGGAACGTGGTAACAATGGGAAACTAATAGGTGGAACCATAATGTATCTATTTCCGGGAAAGAATAATTACTGGACTCAAATAGGGTGTTTGTGTAAGATAATTGAACTATTATTTGTTGGCGGAATGACGAGTAGATAAAGCCTATATTGATTATCGTGGATTGAGCCGTTTCTGATTTACCTCGCAACGTTATGGAGTATTGAAGTTTACGACGAGATGAAAAAATAATCGGGAGTCATTAGACCACTTTTGACCGCATGTGATTTGAGCATCGCTCAAATTATGGCATTTTAAAAGGAAAGTGGTACATTCCAAAGCCCATGTTCGTTAATTGGAAAGGATGATTGACGCGATTAATTTACTGGAGGACATTTAATTGCCCGAATTCCCCGTGATGGCTGCCTCTCGTCCGAGAAGAAAATCGAATTTATTGAAAGTTTAACATGAACATAAATTTTCATTAATCATTCAATTAATGTTTTTTATCTTTGAGAAGTGGTTGACGGGAAGCTTTCATTCCTTTTCGCTTGCCGGAAATTAAGTTTATGAAAGTTGTTCGAATTGAGAGATTTTCGGGAACGATCTACTGTGTTTCGGAAAATCGCTCACCGAAGCAAGGAGTATCCTTGAGCGGGGCTTCCCAACCAGGGCTTCGAACCGTAGTTATTTTCGTTCATGTTTTTGCTCTGGTTCAATTAAAACCCCAATTTTGGTTTGGAACCGTGTAAGCATGGGTGAGAACCGTCTAACTAGTTCGATCCAGTTTTTTTTTTTTTTTACACCCGGCAAAGTAATACCCGCGTAAGATTTACATTATACGTGACCGTATCATCCAAGTAAATGCAACAATAAACAATTCACATGAAAAGAGCATTAAATGATAAGTTCAATTGATTAAAATTGAAATGCTAATGAGCCATTTTTAAGTCACTATTGCATACATTTATAAAATTTAGCTTGTTACTCTTGCTGAGAACGCGAACCGATATTCGGAACGGTAGAAATAATGGTTTCTGTTTTCACGCCCAAGGATTTTAATTCTACATCTCGGGTTCTGTTCTCATCCAGCAAAAACCGATTTTTTCAGGTTTCACTTTTCAGTTCGAATCCTGTTCTATGCCAAGCTCCCAACATCTTCTTATTCGTTTTTTCTTATTCGTTTTTTCTTATTCCATTTTGCAAACTTATATACTGGTTCAAATTTTGCGGGATACAAAACCAAGTGTCTGTAAGTTCCATTACGAATTCAGATTGAACAATATGGGGTAAATTATTGAAGTATTACCATGACGGCTGAATTTATAATGAACTTTTACTGAACAAAATATACGTATACATCGCATCATATAGAGCGTATATAACACGGATTTAGAAATGCATGTGACCCTTGCATATTACGCGGTACACCGAGAGCTTAGTCACGGAATACCCAACGATTGGAAAGCATATTCCTAAAGATCCCGATAATACATTCATAAGAGATTGGTTAAGTTGAGAATTTGAGACTTCAACATCGTTCCTCTAAGAAATATCTCCCTTGCCAACAATGATTCTTTTCTTAAGACTTCTCATATATTTCTCGTTACATTTCTCAATTCTTTAACAATACCCACAACTTGACTGATTACTTGGGCTGCTGACAGACGTTAAAAAACAACCACTTCCCCGTGCGACATGCTCCGCCGCCATCACTTACGACGGAAACAATCTAAACATCTTCCAAAGAGTTTCACCTGCACACGTCTGCAGCTATCTCATCAAATACAGCCCAACTTTCATTTCCACAAAAACCCTCTTCGGGGCGATATACTTGAAGAAATCCTCCCTGCCAGCGCATTCTTCTCCTCGCGCTAACGGGCTCTTCCCTCAGTCTCCAACCGCCCCTGCGATCCTCCCGCTTCGCCCCACGCCGTGCTGACTCTCTGCGGGAGTCACCCTCGCTCTCCAGATAGCCAGAGTGGCAAATGTCGAGAGGGCCTGTTCTTCAGTGGTCCAGCGTAAGAGAGTGACGGGGAAGGGAGAAAGATACCAAGAGTAGGGGGCGTTTCAAGGTAACTTCGAAGAAGAGGAAAGAAATTGCTTGCGCAGATAGTGACCGAGGAGAGGAAAGAATAATCACGAAGCAAACAGAGTGGAAATTTACGTAGCGGTTTATCCGAAAGGAAATGAAGCGTGTTTTAGCAGAAGAATAACGCTTTTGGGAACTATCATTTTTCGCTCTAATCCGACAGGAAAATATAGAGCGTCGAGGTAAGCAAAAATTCGCGAGCGGAGTAGAGCAAGGTTACGCCTAATGTGTACAGAAAACAGCTGCGAGGCGAACGGAACTCTTGGAGCTCTTTTCTGCAAAGGATCGTCAAAACTTCTCCGAAGATGTGTGAGGAAAGACTTGGAAGTATAAACGTATAAAGACAGAAAGTAGATTTGACTAATCCGGCGAATCTTTCAAGAAGTCTCAAGGAAGAAAGTCTAGCGTTAATTACTTTGTAAGATGTTTGCAAAGAAAACTGCGCGCCAGTTGTTAATGTTCAGGCACTTGCACGAAATAATTCTCCGCGAGGCGCGCGAATCCTCTAATGGAGAGCTAAGCAATCTCAGCTCACTAATTTCTCAAGGAAAGAAGGAACCGTAACTCCTCTCACTGCTACAGTTTATTTCGCCTGTTTCACCCGAGTGACCTATTTATCCACCTAACTCCACGTCCATAGCATTCCCGTTAACTTCTTATAAGAGCAAAACTTTGAGCTAATCGGTGCCTATTTTCTAATGAATACAGATTTTATCTTGAAATGTAGTTTTAAGGTAAGTTTTAAAGCGCAGAATTTCGACTAAGTTGGGCACTCAACGATAAGTCTGCTGGAAATATTTTTCAAAATTGTTTCCAGAATATATATTCAACAGTTTATCTTCTTTAAGCCGTAAACATAACCAAACTTCAGCAAGGCATATGGATCTCTTGAACATAAAAAATGTATTTATGTATGTAATTATATAGAGACTTATAATACCATTTTAGCGATAGTTCTAAAATGTTTTCAATTATGCATGACGGTATATATTTCCATAATTTTCTGATGTTTCATATCTTATACAATTTGCAATGAACAGATAAAATCAAAATCTTTGTTAGGCATCGCAACATTTCCCGATATTTTGCGTTCTTATGGTTCACTGTTGCAATTTCCTATCCAAGAGCCTAATTGCCATTTAATAGCTAGTTAACTCACTACGATACTTAGAGGTTTGGGAACCAACATTACCATTTTATTTGATGAGCCCTAGGTGTATTTAAATGGTCATTATCATTTGAATCCTGATGATGTTAAAAATTACATTCTTCACCATACGAGACCCCAAATCCACTCCTCTTTAAGACCCTTCTCCTCACTCCCTACTTCAATTTCTCTTCTGCTGATATCCTAAAATGCTGAATATATTCTCAATTATTTGGTTAATTCCTAGAAATTTTCATCTTTTTGCTGGTGTATATTCCGAGGATGATAATTTCGGCCCCCGATCCTTATTAAGTAAGCGGTGCACTTTATGCTAAAGATTTAAAAGAATCAAGGCATCAAATTAGGAAATTTAGTTTACCATTAGTCAAGTAGTCTTTTAGCAAACTTCAGAGCTACATGGAAATTCTTTTTTATCTTCTAATATATTCAACTCATTAAGAGTCCGATGTGTCAAAAGTAGATACGATATTCCAACGTTGCTTGGCAGAACTTTTAATTTTCTTTTAAAGGTAAGAAGTCTCTGATCCTTTTTATTTATGATTTAAAAAGCCTGGAATTGTGCTAGAATATGAATTTATGAGATGCTCTCCGCGAGCACTTTGGTGCTCTCTCTCTCGAGTTGATTCGATCTTCTTTTCGTACTAATTTCCTAGCGGAAGTCTTCAGTTACGGAAATCGGCCTACGCGTAAAAATCTCCAAGTATATGCTGTGTATACAGCCCTATCTTGAATCCGGTAACTTTTAAAAGAACACATGAATGCGGATCATTTGTATATTTTGTTTTTTCACTTTTCCTCTAAAACCTCGAGCGACCGTTTTTGATGACTTGAATGTAAAGAATTAAAATCGGAAAACGAGTATAAAAAACAGAATGAGGGATTGATCGCTGTGATAATAAGGGAAATCGAAGAGGATTGAATTTCATTGAACATAAGTAAATACATAAAAAATTTGATTTAATTATGTAGCACACAGATTTATTCACTCATTTATTCCTAGCAAAAAATGGTCATGATTCGCTGTTGCGTTTAAAACCTATATGTTGTATTTCATATTCACTTTCTATTTATAACTTGGTCAGAAAAAACTTTTCCTAATATGTGAAATTTTTGTTAGTCGATCAAAAAATATACCAAGTTAACATTTGAGGTGATAATTTGTGGCGGAACAAATAAATCTGAACAATATATACAGGAAATAATGTTATGCGAATGATAACTGAGGTATTATTTTAAGTTTGCCCCTCGTGGACTCCCTACGGAACCAAGAAAAATAAATAGCAGAATATTAATCAATTCGAATGATTGACTAATATTATGACATTGGAAATTAAAAGTAACGAGAAATATGAATAATGAAATATGAATATGAAAACGACGATCATTTTACGAGTTAAATGAGCTGTAACAGAGCCATATTGTTTACGTGATTGATTTTCATCATTAACATATAAATACTATATAACCATGGAGTTGCGTAAAATTTCACTTATTCTGGGGTCAACCCATTTGAGCAAGAGTTCGATAAAATGTTGAGTGTAAAATCGGAAAACACATCTAGAATAAAGTGAACTAAGAATACTGCTTTTACTTCGATTTCTATAAGCCAAAAATAGAATAAGGCTATTGACCAATATAAGTAAAGGTGAACTTTTTTGCAAATATGATCGAGAGAAAAGATTTTAATGTTTCAACAAAAGTGAATAATAACTTAACGGATTCCATAAGTGTGGTAATATTAGTAGAAATTGTAAGTACAATTTTTAAGGAAAACAAGAGTAATTTATTTTAACTAGAGCGGAGTGGAAATACTACAGAGAATATGGATTTTTCACTCATAATAAAGTTTTGTAACGATTGTAAGCAGGAAGGATTTGCTAACTACGAAAGTGAAGGCTCGGTTACAAGAGAAATTGAAGCTATGGAAGGAAACCCAGAGATGCAAGTTACAACAGTAAAAGGGGACTGGGAGAGCTTTAAATGAGGGTGAGGATAAGAATGAAAAAAGGAATTCCAATCTACCTACTGGTAAAATTATGTTAAACCTATAAGCCAGTGTGTGGACTGTACATGCAATTACATACTCTTTAATATTTTCCTAAATTGCATAAATAGAGCCATCAAGAAGTGTTTGGGAAAGGCCAATCGCTATATTATGACAAGCAGTAAATCATGGATCTGGTAATTCTTTGAACTCCCCTCATGCTTATCGGAATACAAATTAGGGTAACAACTGTATACAAAAGTTGGTCCATAGCCTATAAGCCCAATATCTAAATTTAGATCTAATTAGGGTTCTATCCATAATTCAAATCCTTACAGTATTGAACTGCTCCTTTAAACCGTCAAGTAACCGAGATACTTCTTACGAGGCAATGCATTAATGAGATAGGTTGTAATAACGACATCGTCTTGAATTTCAAAGAAGTGATATCAAAGGAACGATATCAAAGAGAAACAATTAGGACAGATAGAGTAAAACATGGGAATGGATTCGACGAAGACGTTTGTTACGGACATCGTCAGAGAATGGGAAGCGTGGAGTGGTGAAAAGGAGTAGTGAGAAGGGAGCGATGGGCTAAAGCCGTTGTAGAGGAGAGTTCAAGATGGGTTAGGGGTTGACGGTGGCGAGGTAGAATGTCCAACGGAAGGAGGTCAGCAGAAGAGGACTGCCGAGGCGGTCACGGACTGAGGGGGAGAAAAGATGGTCAGGTGAAGGGAGAACATGAATTGAGGTGTAAGAATTGCGAGGGTGGAGGAAGGGGAAGGGCTCCAGCATGGAAATAAATAAAGGATAAGAAACACAAAGGAGGGAAGAAGATGACGTAAGCTCACCGGCTGAAGGACGATAATGGGATAGTACTAAAGAAGATATTATGAGTCCTTCGCATGGGTTCACGATGAATTATTTAATCGCTACTACTGACTTTATAGTAGGTGATATGGAAGCAGATGTTACTCCGAAGAGTAAACCGAGAAGTATGTTTTTAAACTAGACTTCCATTTTCCATGAACGACTTTCCTTCAGTAGTGGTTACAGAAGCTAGCTTAGTTGGGGGGACGATTTTCGACAGTTTTCTTATGAACTAATTTCCAATTAGCTTATATATAGCCATTTTGTAACGATGAATGCAGTAGACGTCTCGTGACTGTAAAAAAGGCTCATAATCATATTTCAATTCAAGCTTCTCGCCACACTCAAGCTAAATTACTAGTGCTTCAAAGTCGTCAATGGGAGGGCGATCGCCCCTTCCCCACCCACCACTTGGATCCGCCAATGAGAATCTTTATCTTTATTTATCTGCCGAGTTAATATTTCTCATTATATGTTTCTTAAGTTGGGTACGAAATGAAGGTAAAATAAATCAAACAAACTCATGTAATATTTAAAAAATATTACATGAGTAACATCACAATACACTAAACATCTTAAACCTCTAAGACGGCCTAGTGGTCTAGAGGCCTAGTGCTGAAACAATATAACTATAATTTTACGGTGGACTATGAAGTCTCATTACGGATCCTACTTAATTCGCAGGCTAATCTTTAAGCTGTAATTACGTAGGGAAATATTTATGAAGTTAATTAACAAGAGAATTTAGAGGGCATAAGCTAAATATAAGGAATGAGTTGACATAAGTTGGTCAGAAACTATATTTGTGCTCAATTATTACCTCATGTACTTTTCAAACCTATTTTCCATTGGTTTAATCCACGATACCAATGAAGAAACACGGCAATTACAGTAAAATTATGTAAACTTTTACCCCTTTGGATTGCTTTTTTCACATTTATAGATTCCCGCTCCACCGTTATCCTTGTCTCTAATTTAGCAACTCATGTAAATCTTACCCATACCATATACCTATCAGTATTCTCTTCTTTATTTGTGAAAAAAGGAATACGGGTATTGCAATATCTTTTTTTTTTTTAGATATTGCCATACCCATTTCACCGTATTTTACCTTTACTTATAAACTCCCTCAAAAGATTTAAACGTTCTTGAAATATAAACTTTCTTTACCTTAAGTTATCTAACAATATATCTAATAAATAACATCAGTAAAACACGCTCAACACAAATATTCAATTCGTTTATTATTTTTTTATTTTTGTGGTTTTTGAAATGACAATACTCGTGTACCATTCCTTTAAAACAGTTGACCCACTCACTGGTACTTCAGTGAAACTGAATAGTCAGTTCGGTTAAATCTTAATTCGAAAAGCTAACTTAATAAATGTATCAGTACGATAACATATTAAAGAAGTTTTGAAGATGATGTGCAAATGAACAGCGTTATATTACATGTGCAAGTTTTACATATTACGTACCAAAATAAAGTTGGCGTTTCAAATGCTGAAAGCTATTTAACAATTCCAGCTACTTCCTCATTCCTCTCATTCTAACCTCTCATTCGCTTTATTGAGGTATATAATTCATCAAAGGTTTTTAATTTGTAAACTATCATCTTAGCCAATATGATTCTACATCTTACTGTGTTTGTAAATTGAAAGTAAGTAAATTTGTGCTATGTATTTAATTATTTTTTGCTAAAGAATATGAAGCAACCTATCTTCATGGCTCTCTGATAGCATAAACGACAGTTGTAGCGGAAACGCAAGCTCAATTTGTGGATTCAGATTTGTTTTGGTTACACTTTGTGATTAAAATATTCATGTAGTCACCTTAAAGTCGTTAAAAATTATTACCTCATTCTTCTGTATGAAAAAAAAATTAACTTCAGGGTTCCGCTCGTAATTTTCGAGTGTTTCGGCTAATTTCACTCGCCAGGTCTGTCTTGTCGGGAATATTTCTCTCCTTCCGCGTTTGACGGTCTTTAAAAACGACCTTCAGTTGCACACGCATGCTTCAAATGTGCCTTTAGAAGGAAAGCTTTATTACTTCACTGCAGAGTTCTTATTTTTCTTTCGCTATGCACGTCACATAAAATGGTGCAAGATTCAAAGACAAATGCAGTCATTACTTTGAAACCAATTGGGAATACCTTTCAACTCTCTTTTGAATGGAATTTCTTCCAAAAAGGGAACATTCACTACCAATATAAAAAAATTACATAAATATCCTTAGCTACGATGGGCTCTTTCTTGTATTGTGACAGCGGTTATATGTCAAGGATTTATTTGCATAAAATATTTTTTTACAAATACCAATCTAAAGCGTATATTTTCAAGACGAAGATTTCGACCGTAGAACTCTTAACAAATCCTCAAATATGAATTTCAGCTTCGACCTTTTCTATATATATATATCTGTTGTGTAACTTAATTAACATTAATGATCAGTGAGTTTCTGAAATGACAATCCAATATCATCCAATACCAGATAATTACTTTTAGGCTAATAATACACATTTATAATAATATATCTCCAGTTTTATTTTTATGACGGAATCTTAAGGTCTGCTTTTCTTTCATTTCAGGTGAGTGGCCAAAATATGCAACTGTCATCAAATCCAATAAGATAGAGAGAAAATTGTAAGTTCAACATTAAACTGATCTACATATATCATATTCTCTTGATAAATTAACGTTGTACAATATTTGAAGGGTGTACTGAAGCTATTTCGATAATATGAGTACATAAAATAAGTAAAGCTATAAACCCGTTTAGAAAAGGAATCATATAACTGTATGCACTGATTTTGTTAATAGGCTTTTAATTAAGCGTGACTCTAAAATACGGAGTTGAAAATATAA
Source organism: Ladona fulva (assembly GCA_000376725.2). NCBI lineage: Eukaryota > Metazoa > Arthropoda > Insecta > Odonata > Libellulidae > Ladona > Ladona fulva. The sequence continues at coordinate 533,274 of KZ308240.1, forward strand.
CGAATTTTTTAAATGTAACTATGGGGATGTTCAAGTGGTAAAATATTCTTTTTCGTTCGGATAGATATCACCCAAGATTTATTTAAAATGCCAAATTTATAAAAGTGATATCGAGTAAAGCGAGCATTGAAAAATAAAGTATTTTAAAAACTTGGCAGTACAATAATAAAATATCAAAACACAAGGAACCGAAATATGCTCCCCGGACTGTTTGATGCTTGATGACATTAATTTACACATTTTCCTACTTGAATTGATTACACTTATGAAGCATGCAGGATCTGCCAAGAAATTCCGAATCTCTTGCTTATCACTAACGAGTTCTTATTTTATCGGTTTTAAAATTACAGTCTGTGAAACTGAAATAACCTGGAGAAAAATTATCAGAAGAGCCCAGGAGGCAAGGGATTACAAACGGGACGTTGACAGCAGATGGTAGCCTTAGCTGATGTAATAATGAAAGGAAACGGCCGATCCTAACTCCAAATTTTGAGTGAATGATTTAATTATTCTTAAACATATGTCTTACGTATGAAATATGTATCTTACAGTTTTAAGAAAAAACGTAGCCGATTCAGAAACTATATCGTTGAATAAATGGCTCATATCTAATGAAATGAAGCGCTTCAGGAAATTGGAGCAATTAACCAGGTCTTTTGGAATGCCACATTCTTCATATCATCAAATCCCATTAACAAAAGCCCATAAAATATCTTTCTCATGCGCAAATATTGGTCTTCCTTTTGACGAGATTTAATCAAAGCATTACAACCATACCTTTCTTATCATCTCTACATTAGGGCATTTCCATCATCTCTTCGGTAAGAAAATGACAGGAATTTCCCTTTATCAAAACTTTCTGCATTTACTTTAGTGAAGATTCTCCTACTTTCGTATAACTTTATGATACTTTTAGTATTTAGGAAAGTTTTGCGATATTTTCCCATTGATGTAATTAATCAAAGTTATGAGTTACATTTTTTCATGATAATTTTCAATGAATTTAACCGTGATAATAGCAATAGCAGTATGAATTTTACGTAAGCTAATCAAAATTCTGTTTTTTTGTTTACGTTTCTGTTTACGTTTTTAACGCAAATGAGTATCTATTGTATTTATATTTAATTTTTTCTATAAAATATTTTATGATGACTAGGTTGATAAAATCGGTTCATACGACCTAAAATATTACTCTTTACATCCTCTCAGCATATATATCCTCCTTTTATAATAGTAGTAATAATTTTAAAAGTGCTTCAACAGCTAAGGTCATTTACACGTGAGCTTACACTGGGAGACGAACCCGGAAGAGCTCTCACCGAAGTCGAACGCATAATATAGATGGCCACCTCTTTTAAGTACTTCATAATGGAATACTTTATCAAGACCTCTAAAATTCAGTACTATTACATTCTTCTTTATTATGACTTGGCTCTTTCAGTTTAGCCATGAATAGTACGCTATCGTTACTTTGTATGCTCGACTCCCTAAATATGGATTGTTTTGAGCTGGCATATACATCGAACCTCTTGTAATTGACCTAAATGAACATTCTCTTTTTGAGGCCTGTCGATTACTTGATCGATTATAAGCTATTTTGTAATGCTTCTATCAAGGCAGTTAGAGTTTATCTAAGCTACACATTCGTGTTTCCTTTAGGTGTTATCAGACTAATCATTTTCGCTAGCGACTCCATTTCATCGCTCTAAATTAAATAACCAATAGCCATCGGCTGTAACAGAAGCAGAAAGTACTTTCTCTAAACACCGACCGATTAAATTCCACTTTTTTCCCAAGTAATCGAAAAAGTGGAAATAAATTTCCACGGATCACCTTTAGCAAGGGTTTCGGCTAACAGCTCTTTCCGCTTGTTATTCTTTGTTTGTTTTACTGGCCATAAACCCTAGGTACTCTCGCGTGTACAATTCCGGGGAAAATCGTGTGTATTTTTAATTCCAAGAGATTTCCCTCCCTTTCACTTTTTAATCTTTTAATCTCACTCCTGTATCCATTTATTTTCCTCTGTCCGTGATCGCAAGCGTATCTCCGATTCAACGCATACTCTCGCCAAACCTAGATCCGGCAATTCACCCGCAAGATAATTATCGGCCCCGCTGAAGAAATCAACATTTCAACGGAATACGAAATGATATCCTCCGCCGTAATATTTTAAAACTCGCGTGTACGTGTATACGTAGAGAAAGAAATCCCGTATTTATAGCGGCTGCTTACTCATGCAAACGGCGGCGGAATAACCTGCTCCGACTGCGTCTCCCTTTGCCAATCTCCCCTATTCACATACGCCCCTCATCTATTACGGGGAAATATTTAAATGCGAAAAAAGCGTCGGAAAAAAGGCGCGGGCTACGCGAGAGCGAGATGAAAATATGGCACCACGGTAGGATGAAGAGTAAATTAATAACCCTCCCTTGGATCTCACCGTCGCGATCAAAAAAAGCATCCCTGTGCGAGGAAGTGAAAAACCGAATCTCGGATCTCACGTCGGGCTACTTCATGCATACGACCTTCTTTCACCCCTTAAAAAATCTGTTCGCGGGTGAGGAAAAGTAGCGGCGGACTGGAGGAAGTACCCCGCATGAGCACACCGCCCCGCAGTTTCCCCCGTCGCCCGGGGAAACCAGACGGATCCCCACTCCATGTGCACATGCATAGTAAGGCCGCGACTGATGTCGCGTACCCCCTGGAAAGGGCGGGGGGAGGGGAGCGGCGACGGCGCTTTGAGGAGACCTGCAGTTGCGCGCCTACTAGTTAAGAGCTTATCATATTAGGGAGCGGCACCAAATTTGTTTTGGAAATTAAGGTTTTACGTGGGTCACGGAGCCGTGAAAGCCGCGGAGAGTCGCAGGGGCGGAAAGTGGTGAGTATTGGGTCGAGATGTGAAGAGCGGAGAGAGGAAGAATGGAAGTTTTGAGAGGAGAGGATGGAGGCAGATGGGAGGGCAATCGGGTAAAAAGCTCTTTCCCACACTCACACCCTTTCCGGCGACTATGTAAACCCTCTCATGAGCCTTTCGCCCCTCCCCTTCTCGCCCGCAGACACCGAGATCCGCCATAACAGTTTGTCCTTCCCAATATCCCCGCAAAAAAGCGGGATCATCAACGGTGATACACGAGGAAAACTCGCAAACTTGGTATGTAAGCTCTTTCTTGTGTGCAGAACTTACGGTAACCGCTCCCGATATTTTTACAACGGGTATCTGATCTAATGCTTCCCACGTTTCTTTTCTCAGGGCTTTTTGCGAGGGGGGGGGGTTTAAGTGGTTATAATTACCCGCATTTGGCTTCCGTTAAGACCTGGGATGCGCGGTAGTTAATCTTTACGTGCTTCGGAATCCCTCCCACTTTTATATCATTCTCGAATGGGATAAGAGACCCCGAGCGTGGGAATTTTGCGCCAGTAAAAATGCGCCTTTTTTAACGAGTTGCGTTTGTTTGGAGCAAGAGAAGGAGATAGGGATGGCGTTTAGCATGGAAATGCGAGAAGCGCCTTTTCTAGCTGAATATCCCTTGGGCATGAGCGGCCAAAAAGAGAAGGCGAAAAGTAAGGGAATGTAATTTTTCGTAAACACTTGATTCTCTCTCGGTATTGCTACTATTTACATAGAAATATCGCATTCTGAATGTGTGCGAAAACAACCACTTTGAAATCAAGTTTACTTGGTATTTTCATGGGATGTGTTTCTTTGCTCTATCTACTAAAGAAGAAATCCACAGATATGGATACATATGGAAAGTAAAATAAAATATGATGCTTCAATCAGTTTAAGCTTTAATTATGTACGTGTAAAATTTTGTGCATGATAAGGTATTTTTTTATCGCCGCACTGAAGCTTTAAGCTCCTCATAGAGCTGAATCGAATGTACCTTTGAGGAGATATCTTTCTAACTTCATGGTTCGGTTTTCTGTAATGGCGAGGGCTTAAAGGTACTCTTGGGGGCTATCTTTAGCTACTTAATCGTCTATCCTACCGTCATACTTCAGGGTCTATATTCGTACTTCAGTTATAAAGTATACTCCATAATAAGAGTACATTACTTAAAAATATCTTGTTGAGGCTAAAATTAAATCACTCCCTTTGATAATATTAGTGGCGATATACTTTGAAAATTCCGCAAAACATTTCAATGGATAACCAGATTACTTTGTAAAATGAACCCGTTAATACGATCAAAATCCAAAGGAGTACGTAAATATTCTGGAGTGTTTTGAATATTCAAGATGAAAAACATAACTTATATCTTTGAAATGAATAAAATCTGTAAGGAGTTTAGAATTTATGTAAAAAGAAATTAATGCAAAAGATCACAGTTCGTTAACAGTTCAAATATACCTGTTTTCTCGCCTGTTTAACAGGAAATTGTTATTGATATAATCGCCGAGTTATTAGATTCGTATTACCCGGATTCGGAATATTATTTTCAGCGCCTCGTAACAACCCCTTTAGCGCAAACTCCCATTTCCGTTCTCCGGCACGGTGTAAATCTTTCCGCTCTCATTTACCCGAAATCACGTAATACGGTAGTCGTATCCGATACGACAAGGAAGCCCTTATTCACATGCAAAAGCAACAGCGGAGCATCCTATGTGCCGCAGACATGGATATAGCGAAACTTTCGAGTCGTAATGCAGCCATATACTACAATTCCTCCAACTTTTCCCCGGCCAAAGTTTGCCGAGCCATCGACAAAAAGATAAAAAATAACTTTGCGAGATGAAGGAAGTGAGGAAGTGTACCGAAAAGCTTTAAAGGGTGCTCGAGGAAGAAAAATGAGAAGAGTTCGGTGAGGATAGAATGGTTGAAGTGGAGGCAGTAAAAAGGATGAGTCGATGATGAGGTACAAAAATGTGGTAAGGGGAAGAAAGGGAGGGAAAGGAAGGGGGAGGAGATGGGCGGACGAATGGGAGGGTTTGAGAAAAAAGGAATAGGACAAAGTTGGCGGTGCAGATTGAGTCTGGTTGCAGAGTTGGGGAGTAGATTTTGGAATCAACAGACAAACGGGAGGAATTCAGATGCGAATTTCTGTTGAGGAGAATAAACGGAGTATAATATTGAACCGGAAAGGGGTGAGTCCCACAGAAATGAAGAATCGTACGTTTCGAAGTAGACTGCGAGTGTCTGGAGATGTTGAAAGAAGGGAGGAGGACATCAGCGGTACAGATGGTGCGGAGGACATTGATGGGTTCCCGTGGGATGGGAGGCGTAAGAGGGGAAGAGGATCGCTGATGGATAACTTTTAAATTATGTTCGCCCATGGAAATTTTTCTCGGCGTAAAAATTCATGGGCTTCCCTGCGGTCTGCATAAATCGCTGCAACTGAGCACATTTCATATTGTTCTGTTTCCATGACGTTGATATGTATGAGGTGAGTCTCCAAGTGAAACACAGCTGTCTCCTACAGCGCGTTTCCATTTCCCTTCGAAGGATTTCTTTTTAATCTTTTATTGATTCTCCGAACACTGTTCCTCCTTCCTTGCCTGTCTCCAACTCCGGGAGAATGCGGTTGTTTTCCCGTTAATCCCACAATATGGAAGTCGCTACCCCGATGACGTCCCCGTCTTCCTTTATTTTGGCAGATGTTAAGCAAATTGAAATCCCTTGAGGAAAAAGGCTCGAAATGTCTTCAAATATCCGGGTACCTTGACTTTCATTAGTGTTATCTCCGTCTTTTCAGTTCATGCAAATAAAAGTTTACGCACTGCGACGTAAATACGCTTCAGCTTAAGTGACTTGAATAGAAGAAGTTTCACTACCGATTCCAGTAATAAAGGGACTTCCACACAACAAATGGAAAACCCCTTCTGCAAAGTTTCTGTGGTCATATTGGCCCAATGGAAGATACTGAAGAAGCCTTGCTTGCTACTGAAGGCAGTAGAATGCTAAAAGGTATCTAACAGGTTAAAGCGTAGGGAATGAAAACACCTTTCCTTTACTATGACATTTTGTACTTGAAAGAAAAAGGATCGATGTGCCTTCAGCAAATAGACATGCTAGGATAGGTAACCAAAGTAGAGCATTGCAAAGAGTCATACTTCGAAAGACAGGCTAAGGAATAAAGATAGTTACCGTGAAAGCTAAATCGGTGTGTAAAAACGAACGTATAGAATACGTGAATAACGAAAACCCGTGTCTTTTATATGAAACCATAGCAAGGGGCCTACACTTTCAATTCCAGTGATTTTAATCTCACATGAAATCGACTATGTATTAATAGTGAGCTGTTCTTGTTTTATTAGTTTCAATTGATAGATTAGGATACTCATCATATTTCCCTCATTTGACAAAGCAGTGTCGTTAATGGTTAGCTCATTCGAGTTAAACTGGATGGAGCTTTGATCATAAAAGAGCCACACATGCTAGAAATGTCAATAAGTAGGATCAAACGAAAAGTTGCCCACGCAAAGTTTGTATACCCAATGAAATGGCCACAAAGGCCCAGCATAGTGGCCGTAAAAGTGATATTGTCATCCTCAAAATGCATCTGAGGAGACACTATAAAATAGAAATGTAATTTATTGAAACATTAAACAACATAAAGTCAGTCATAAACTATTACTTTCAATAAAAGTTCCTCTACAGCACGAAGAAAATTAGTTCCGTTAAAATTCTATCTGCTGTTCCCAGAAAAATAAACTGTGAGCAATGTGAGGGTCAAGGACGACCGAAAGGTAAAACAATTACGTATGCATATAGTAATCAATAAGCAAATTTATCGGCACCTTAGGGTTCTTTCTTGCTCATTTACTTCAATAGAACTAAAAATTTGCAAATCCATGTTTCCTCAAAACAAATCATACGTAAAGACCACACCTTCCTTCAATTTTTTCGCCTATATTACAAATAATGATCGGCCATCTTCTCCGCAGAAATTCTCAACACCATTCACTTAAATGTAATTAAAGTAGTACCACTTTTCGTTGACATTGCGATTCGAAAATAGAATTAAAATTGTCAATTACATTCCGCCTTGAGACTATGAGCTCACGCATCCTCCGTTTGTTTATTTTGTTATTTTTCCCATATTTAGAACGAAATACAATCAGTAAGTAGCGGTTAAAAACTAGAATTAAGATTTATTTTAATGGCGTAAAATAGGCGGGAACGGTGAAATGTATAAGCTATCAACATCATTGATATTTCAAACTCGTTCATCCATCGGCAGCCCAAATCTACTTGTGCTATCGGTCGTATTATTTTATGGGCGGCAAATGGTTCAATTAATTCTTTTCTTCTGCCAGAAATTAGCCAAAACGATTTGTACCACGGAAAATCGCCCCTTCGTGACCTATTAGTGGGAATTGGTCGTAAACAGTTAAGGCGCGAGTTCCATTGATGTGACCGATGCGAGAGTCGTAACGGGGCCAAGAACGCTTTGATGACTTTTCCTCCCTCTCTCACCGCGCCCTCCGTTTCTCCTTTCTGTATTTCCTTTATCTCTATTACTTCTACGCATTTTGCTTTCCTCATTCAACTCCCGTTCCTCCTCCTCTCTCAGCAGGAAAGAGGGCCGAAGAAGACACTTCTTCTGCCCTCTTTCCTTTTCAGGTATTCATTTCTATAGGTAGAGTAAGTTTCTTGGCATTAATTTCCATTGCCATGTTTTAACTATCAAGAATTGAATAATACTTATAAATATTTCTAATTCTAAGACAATGAACCGCTCTCCCACGATTTATATTTTAATATTCCTAAATGGTTCAAATATTACTTCTCCTTTATAAAACTTAACATTTTTATTGATATCTCCAAAAATAAAATATTTGCCGGCATCGATTTGTAAATAAATTTCCCCCAAAACTTCAATTTGATATCTCTGTATTCAAAACACACCTCAAGAAATATGTTAAAAAAGTGTTTCATCACTTCATATAATAGATTCTTACTAACCAACCTATATTATAATTCATTAACAATACACAGATTATAGATATCTCATTTGTTCTATTACGCCTTGAAACAGCTACCCACTTTTAAGCAGTTGCGATCAATAACCCATCCTACTGACGACTACCGCCGTATAAATTTTCCCAATGTTTCTATGCAAATTGAAAGTATACACCATCCGCGAGTTAATTCTTCCTTTTCTCTCCATTTTCTACTCGTATTATTTTTGTCGGTTTTCCATATTTCCAGCGTCTTTTTGCCTCTCGCTCCATTTTCCTCTCGACTTATCGACCTTCTCTTTGTGTCCCATATTCCCTCTCGTTTCATTCTCCTACCATATTCCACTTACCTTTAGCTGAAATTAATTTCTCAGATCCTTCCTCTCCCTTTTCCTCCTCTTGTATGTACCACAGCATTTTGTCGCGATTTTTTTTCATTTTCTCATCTATTTTCCTTTATTTCAATTTCCCTCTTCCATTCTTCATTCTCATTTCCCTTTCGTTTCTCATCTCTCCCTCCACATCCCTACATTCCTCGACTCTTTGCTCCCAATTTTCCATTTTCTCCACACAATCGGAACGAGAAAGAAAGAAAGGATATACAGTTTCCGAAGTTAGGGAGCGAAATACTTCAATTGGGTAGAGGGGTCTCAGGTGCCATTGGGGTTGACAAGGACACGGCTGAGGGAGCGAGGAAAAGCGGAAGGACAGACGGACAGACAAAAGACTTTATTGCGAGAGACAGAAGTGGGAAGGGACGGTCCAAGGGGTCGAAATAGAGGGAGAGAGATCTAAGAGCAGCGTTTGCGACATAGGGAAAGAGAGGGAAAGTCAAAACTTGGACGGAGAACTGTTTTCTCTACGAAATAAAAAGTTCTTTTACTCTAGCATGGGGTTTCGCTGTCCCTGAAATACTTTTGGATACCGTCGAACTGAAAAGATGGCTACGGGCAAACAGGCGTGAAACTTCATCCTTGGCAATTTCTTTACGGCAAACGAAGCAGCTGTCATGCGTACCGTTATCTTTTAAAAGACGAAAATAATAAAATCAAAGTAAATATACCAAGATATAGCACCAGTCTCCTGTGACTCCAAACATATCTAAATGGCTTAGAAATTCATAAGATTAATTTTCGGTAAGTTATATGTGATGAATCAATAGATCTGATAACTATATTACTTACATGCATATATTTATAAAGAAATAGCCTGTATAATTTTGGATTATGAACTCAGTATTTCAAATTTAGCACAAGAATTAGGTTCAAAAAGACATTCTAAAATGTTCCGACATAATTAAAACATAAATAATATCACACTTATGTTACCTTAAAAAAGTTATATTACTTGTCTTGATGTATTCTGATTAATCAAACTCATCTACATATCAGTAATACAGTGGTACACCGAAGTTACGTCATAGGTTGGCCCGACAAAAACATAACGAATTCGCGTAAGTCAGGGTATGACATTGCATAGTAATACATTGAATTTTGTTTAATAAGGTTTTCAACAAAAACTGTACTTCCTTTTAATTATAAGTATTAATTATAAAAATAATTAATGAGTTACATAAAACATAATAAAGCTATTCGGATGTCGATGACTCCTTAAAATCTTACAAAGTCGTTAGACGACACAACGACGCTTCCTCACGCAGAATTTCTCTGTCTCTAAGTAATAAATTTTCTTACCCCTTGCTTTATAACGCGTTCTTCGATGAAGACTTATTTTCATTTGTAAGTTTTTTAAATTGCCTTCTGTCAAGCTTTCAGTTGCCATGTATGAAGGACGAATCTGGGGTAGGACAATCAAGAATGGCATAAATCAGAGTTCGTGTAAGTCGGGTTTATTACAGCACATCGGTAAAATCTTCTCATTTATCTATATCAACTGAGGAATGAGCTATTTCCTCCAAAGCAGCACCAAGCAGCGCGCAATTCCACCGACTACTTGATTGATTTTGATTCTTACCGTCTCGATAAGTAATGGACAATTACGATAACTATAACTAGAAATATTCCATTCTATGAGGAATAACTATTCCCTAATGCCAATGAATAAGACATTGGAAACAATTTGCTCATTAGAGTGACAGCTAAATTTCGCTCATTTATATTTTTTTTGAGAGCAAAATCTTTAATCTTTGTAATAACGTTACCGACTTTCATTTCACGAGGATGGAAAGACGGTGATATTTCCAAGCCGTTGCATACAATCACAACTGAAACTCTCGCTTAAACGTTGCTGTTTACAGATCTCGTTTAACTTTGTTATCCTTTGCTCTTTCTTCACCTCTCAATTGTGATTATGATTATTTCTGCACTTCCAGCGAGTTTCTTGCCTGCTCGCACAAGATCCCAAAAAATTCCTTTTCCTTCGCTGATACCCTCCCAATCGCCATAAAACTCTTGCGCACAGACCTTTTCCTCGAGGGACACCTCCTTTCCCTCCTCGCCCTTCTACGTCTTTTCGCACATTCCCCCTGCCATCGCTACCCTTTCTTTTCTTCTTTCTTCACTTTTCCCAACCTTTTCTCTTTCAATTCGCTTTCACATCTCGAGGCAGTCCCCGATCGTTCGCGTTGGTGGCCTTTAAAACTCCTTTTTCGGGAGTAAAAGTCCCACCTTCCCACATGTTCTCATACCTCATCTATTATTTCCCTTCTGCCTTTCTCCCATTCTTTTCTATTTCCTAATCTCGCTCCGGATGCTTCAAGCCTTTTTTCCATTCTCGTCCAATGTCTCAAGTTCTTCCCTTATCTACACCTGCTCCGAAGATCGTCGGATAGGCCGCGAATCCAGCCATACACGCGCTATTCGTATGCAACCTCTCTCCGCCTATTCTTCCAATAGCCCAATTCGCGTGTCTTCGCCGTTTTGTCTCATCGCGAAGAATTCCATTTCTCCCGCACATAACCCACTCCCTTTCATAGCCTCCGTCCGCATTTCAGCGCGACATTCCGAAACCATTTTCCGCTCCACTTTTACTTCGGAAAACCATCCAACACTATTCATTCCCGGGTAATTTCCAAAACCTTCACTTCCCACGGAAGAAAGCGTTCTCGAATCCGCTCGGCTTTATCGCCCGAAATAACGCCAAACTGAGTATTTGATATCTTTTACGGATTCCATTTCTCGTCATATCTTGTCGCCTCCTTTGCCTCCGCTACCATCCATCCCTCGCATTTCTGTATTCTTCGGTTTTCCGCGCGTATTAACCGTCCCCGTTTCATTCCTTCGCAATTACGGGCTTAGGTTCTCTCATTTTCCTGCCTGCTGAATGGTTCGCACTCTCATCCCTCACATCTATCCTCTCCTCGAGAGCTGCTAAGCTGTTTCCTGACGCGTTTTTTCTTATTCTTCGCCTTCGTCATTCATCTCGCTCTCTCTTTCGCAGCCAAAACCTGTACTCAGGAGCGAATTTCGGCGGAGAACCACCCTCGCTTTCCATCTTCATTCAACTTTTCTTTTACCTTTCACGAGCCTGCTCTCTCTCCCTTCACTTTCTCTCTCTTTCTCGCTGTTTCCGCGAAGAAGCCACTCACGAGGAACTCCTTTCGCTAACTCAATCTTACTTTCTATCCGAATTTTCGCCGCCGCCTCTCTATTTTTTCCCTTTCGGTGTGCACTTCGTTTATTCCGCCCTCATTTTCCAAGAATATCCTTCTTTGTCGCTTTGTTTGTTTATACCTACTCTGCCTTCCTTTCGTACAAATCTTGAGCTGCTTATTCCCAAGCGGATTCATAAATTCGGGCTGTTCATCCTTAAACGCAAAAATACGGTGGAAGAAACCTCGGGGGTTCTGTAAATTTAGAAAACCGTAATTTGAGGCCTTTTTATCTTCCTAAATGCTTTCAACTTTACCCAGGATTCACGGGTTTTAAATTTTAGGGAGAATTCCGCTTTCGCGAAGAATGTTTTAGAGTAAGATTAAGTTCATTTAAAATAATATAAATAGTTAATGGGCTTGAGTTTGTTGTTAATTGCCTCTTAAATCATAATAGGATTTAAATTTTTTCCTAATCCTTTGAATACTTGCGAAAAAGTAAGTTATAATGATTTGTATGGTTACTATCTGATGAAGCTATAAGGGAAATAATGCCACTTCATTTTGTTGAGTAAATTACTTCTGTCGACAATTGTATAAATACTCCAATGGTGCCCTTTTTGTGCGCCCAAATTTCTACTTTTCCACGGCTATATTTAAAATCATAATAGGGATTTAATTTTTTCCTAATCCTTTGAATACTTGCGAAAAAGTAATTTATAATGATTTGTATGGTTACTTTCTGATGAAGCTATAAGGGAAATAATGCCACTTCATTTTGTTGAGTAAATTACTTCTGTCGACAATTGTATAAATACTCCAATGGTGCCCTTTTTGTGCGCCCAAATTTCTACTTTTCCACGGCTATATTTAAATTAATTATTCAGGTATGTTTTCAAAACAAAGTGTCAAATTCATTTTAGAACCATTGGCAAATTGTACGTACGTACGTTCTTTCTTTTGGAGAGGAATTCTGAAAAAATATACGATAATATTTTTTATCTATACGGAAAGGAAATGAAAAGTTGATTTCGGTTTTTATTTTCAACTTAAAAGAAACTGTATGAAATGCATAAATTATAAATTGCATTATATGAAATATATATGTTACTATATTCACAGAATGTAACAAAAACATTGCTTATTTGAAAATGTTTGCAAATGAAGTAATTGATGAAATCGTGCTCTAAAAGGCAAATTATGTAATCTTTGCAGATCAAAATCTTCGTAAACCATTCCATAAAGCCAAATTTTAATCCAACAATCTCTCAGTAAAATTAGACTGGACTTACGTCACCATGCAGGAGAACATACTAAATAAACTACTCGATATGAAATCTCTTCTACTTATATCTGCGAAATCTGTTATATCTCTTTTAATCACTCTCTGCGTCAATGAATTGCTTTGCATTCAACAAGAGGTGCTTAAACACGCGGAAAGCTTAAAAATAGTGACGAAAGAGTTAGCGAGAAAGCAACGCGCTCTCAAAAATGTTTTGAAATTTGAATTCCTACTTTCCTAAGAAGAGGATCCACTCTTTCAATATGAATGCCTGTGCTTCTCCCAACACGAATCACAAGTCCCTGCTCCTGACTTTCATCATTTATTAATGTATCTTTCTTTAGTTTCTTCTCACTCAGTACTATCGAAAATATGAGAACTTGTCAACAGAATTCAACAGGTGTCGCATGGATTCCGTTATATCTAAATAATAATTATCTCTCCATTGATTGCGCAATATTTTCTCCGTTAAATTGGGAAACCCTCTTCCTACCAATGAGGTACTTCATTCGAGGGATTATTTATACTGTATTTTCAACGAGAGTATTGAAGAATAATTTAAGCGTAAATAAATATTACGGGATCTTTAAGAAAAATTCGTTAGTGTAAAGGCAAAGATGGCAATTAGAAAGACAAGTAATATGAAACAGAATTATTTATAATTCATAAAGGGGAAGTATTTTTAGAAAGTATTAAGATATGCCGGATACATTCATTATTTGAAATGACAGAGATGAACCAGATTAAAGAGGCAGTTGGAACCAAACTTTCACTTTTCGCCTCAACGATTCATGCATATTCTTTTATAATGTTAACTTTTTCCGGAAGATTAAGCAAGTTTTTCGTGTACTTGCGTATTTATTAAGCAAGAGATAAGGATAGCCTGTAGTACCAATTGTAACATTTTTCTTAAGCGAGACAAATATTTTCGAGATAAATAGCGAGATAAATCTTCTCAAAACATGTCAAAGATAGGGAAAGAAGTACATACGAAATATTTGCAATCTTTAACATTCAAACTTCAGCAGTAGCAAAATTTGTTTGATGAAGAATACGTTTAATTAAGTGTAAATAAAAGACACCAGAAGGTATCTTACAAGAATAAAGCCTGTAATTTATTTCATTTTAACACCTTCATGTGATTATCTGGCTAATAATGCTGTGCAAAAATATACTGACAAAAGTAAGCGATTAATTATTGAAGTACACAAATTAATTAAATTGCGCAGAATCACAATATTGAATGTAGATTTACGGATTCGTATAAAATTCAACATCGGACGTAAAACTTGATTTAATTACTAATCAGGAAAAAATATGTACACGTGCTCGTAAAGAGCTTCCTTCTTATTGGGTACTATGGTGATAGCCTTACCTTGATATAGCCTATGACCCTTATAGAACACCTCTTCAATTTGTGAATTCTTGAGAAAATAAGTAAACAAAATTATGCTGCGGACATGTAGATTTGACTAAATGTATATATATTCGCGTCCTTTTTCCTTTGTCTATTCAAACCGTACCTATTACTTCCGTCTTAACAGACATCGACTCCTAAACTTCCATTCCCAATCTCTCTCTCTCTCTCCCTTTTCTTTCAAAGACTTTTTCGTTCCACACGATCTTGACGTTAAAAGGTGCTTTTCTTACTCAAAAACATCCTCTTGAGTCTCAGTCTTTATGTCATCTTGTCTTCCTAACGAATTTCTGCCTTAGTTCCTTTCCCTCCTTCCCTTTTTCCCTTGGGCTCCTCCCACTTTCATTTCCTTCTTTTTACTTCTCTCCTTCATTTAATTTTCTCTTAGATCAATCCACGAAAAGGAGCTCTTACGTATATATCCCCTGGCTTCTGGAATTTCTTCGTATTAGGAGGTGGTATTTCTTTTTGGAAGATTTTCTAGCTCTGCTGACTCCTACCTTTAAAAATACTATTATCCTCATTTATAGCAAAGTTTTCTATTCTTATTTCACACAAACTCAGATTCAGCTCAATTATTTGAAATTAAGTTCATCTAAAAATCTAAATAGTGAGTTTCCACGGTTCAGAAATTAGCCAAATCATTGGAAATTAAAGAAAACTGGTTTCATTGATAAGCGGTTTAAGATTAAATGCAATGCTTTAATCTCAAATACTCCGTTTTAAATATTGAACTGCGTTTATTGCTGATGATAAAATGCTGAATCTGTCTGTTTAAATGTTCTATTTATAATATATACAGAAATTAGCTCAGACATATTTTCCACATTTTGTGGCACGGAAGATGACTATTCCAGGCATATAATTTCTCCGTAAAGGACGGTTAAATATAAAAGTATGTGGCATGACTGGATTTGTATAATCATTCCATATGCTGATATTCAGGCTACGTGTTGACTAGTTCGTGGAAACAGCAAACATTGGGAAAACCGCCATTCTGGATTTCTCAAGTTACATGAACTATGAACTGGTCTCAGCGTTGCCTATGACGGCCTGCATAACAGACTGTGGGGTGTTTTATATATCTTTTATAAAAGTATATCTGTTGTTACTCACAGTCGTTATCCGCAAATGAAGATAGTTCTTCGAAATTGATAGATGTTTAGTACCAAAGCATAGGAACTCCATAAAAAAGCATGGTATCACATTGCATATTTATTTTTGTTAATTTTGCTAAAAGAAAGCAACAATAAGTACCTGTACCTGTGAGGATAATTAAATACAATTAATATCTAGATTTAAAGTAGCAATTTTTATAAGTCTATTTCTAAATCAATTCTATCATTAACAAATCTGTTAAAAAGAAATAAAATTGTCTTCATTTCAGATGCTGGGAATTCCGTTACATAAATTTTGTTGGTTAAAGAGGCCGAGCGGTTGACAATGAAATTAAGAGATTTCTTAATAGGCTCAATATTTCAATTTTTGCAGCAGACGTGTCTGTACTAACACGAAAGAAGTAAACTGAAATATAGAATTCCTGAGCACAGTCGTTTTGAATTTTACAT
Organism: Ladona fulva; assembly: GCA_000376725.2. Lineage (NCBI taxonomy): Eukaryota > Metazoa > Arthropoda > Insecta > Odonata > Libellulidae > Ladona > Ladona fulva. Next base: position 548,993 of record KZ308240.1, read on the forward strand.
CGAAGCTTTCTCCTAATAAAACCACGCAGCATCGGCTATCGCGCCGATGAGTCTTATTTTTTATCCGGAAAGGTCACGATAAAAAATTGAATTAATATAACGAACGAGAAATACATTTCCGGGAATTCTGCGAACGCGCCGACCTATCTGATCTTTACTTCATCGAATATTCCCAGTCTACCTCTATTTTTTGCCGTGAAAAAACGTCTGCTTTGAATGCCGTCGGGTAAATATTTGTGTGCGTTTTCCGTATCGGAGGAGGGCAGATGATAGAGTAGATTGGAGGCCGTCTCTTACCCGGATGTCACGATGTTTGCTTTTAGAAAGGGGTGCATTGAATATATATTCCTCTCTATCTCCCCAATCGGGACGCCTTCTTCCTCCACGTTTACATGAAACGAGAGTATATTCTGCCGCGCAAGAGTAAATCAAAACACGTGAGTATGAGTGTACAGAGCAAATAAAACGGTGACCATAAATTCGAGACCCTATATCTGGTTATGATAAACCATTTACTGTCCCCAGACGAAGTGACGGCGAGAAAATGAACCGGAAATTGCGAAGGCTGAGTGTACTTTTGTTTTACGTTTGTTGTTAGTTAAACCGCAAGACTCGGGAGAGCTGTACTCCGTTAAAATCGCATACAAATGTCAGAATAACGTATGCTCCCCAAGGATGAGTAACCAGCAGGGCCTGAAGTATATTCACATTTTTTTATTACAATACTGTTCTGCCTTTTTTCATGTGAGTAGTTTGTTTTTTGGCTTACAAATTCTAATCAAAAATTAATCCATTGAATATTTCCGCACACGTGGTGTAACAGGAAGGTGAATATTATATATTTAAGCCGAATCGTTAAGCCCAAGAGGTGTTATTTTAATTCGTTTACATTTCATTTGGATCTTCTATTTCTGTATAGTTCAAATAGCGTGCAGGTTTATGAGCCACTGAGTTCACCGTGAAGAAAGGTTCCCACGTAAAGACAACAATCGTGCTTTCATGATCTACTATACCGTTAATTAAGGAAGAATAGGATGAGGAACAGGCTATTCCGGTACTGATCAGCAAAACGAATGCCTATTGAGAGCGAGATGCTCATATGCAAGAGTTTATTTGCCGTACTTAAGGAAGGTTAAGATAACTTAGAGAGAGAGATAACCACACTCAGGTAAAAAAACAATGCTTTAGTTAGACAAAACTTCAGTGTATAAACATATCAATTTTCATAGGAAAATTCTGATTCCACGAAACCGGAGGTGATTTAGTAACTGCATTAATGAAAAAAATGGAATCAATAAACATAATATTATATCTTAACAAGTTCCAACTACTAATGAAGTTTATTTTCAGGCATTAAGTGAACAATTTCTGCAAATGCCTCAGAAGATTTTATAAAATACACGATCATTTTTAATTATATTAGCCTAGAGGAGACCATTAGGTAAATTAAAATCTCCATTTATTCACTAAAGTTAGGAAAAACTGGATCTTCAAATTGGGAACAATTTCTCATTAATACACACATACAGCTATGAAGCATACACTACATACGATAGATTATTATCTATAGCAAACAAATACATTTTACAAAGATAAAATAACTGTGATGGTGAATCGTTTATTATGATAAAAACATAACATTAAGTAGATTTTTATAGTCGTCCTGGGTTAAGAGTAATGTGGATCACTCAATCAAGCACATATCAATGAAGAACATATCACGTTCCTAAGTTTTTTCTCAAGATTATAGAACTCAGTCTTTACGCAGAAGAAAATATGTTTAGAAAATCTATTCCTAGCCTAACAGTTCCCAAAAGCTATGAGAAATTGCTACCCTTTCGACATTCCTTAATTTATGCATTCTTCTATGTTAAAAATCATCATAAAGATATAAAATTCTATATTTGGGAAAGATAAGGAGATACTACATATAGAAGTTCAGGGAAATACTATAGTAAATATATATATCGAGACAAATAGTATATGAGGCTAGCATCGAATCTTTTCAAGAGGGCGATTTTTACGGCTGAAACGGTCGTTTTGAGAATAACAGATGTTGTGAAGTTTCTTTCGAATTGACATGCTCTCCTCGCTCCCTTCCAGTCATTTTTACCAACATTTATGCACCTCCGGCAATCGAAACTTCCGATAGACTGGAGGGGAGCCCTCCACTCCACTCTGACATGACATCGGCACTTTTAATGCATTTTTGAGGATCTGCCGTGACTAATAACGATAGTCGATCGGTCGGCCAAAGAGCTCTGCAATGACGTGAGCTTTGGGAAACTCATAAAAGTTCTGTTTCGCCTAATGAAAGGATTTACAGTGAGAAAATGGCCTGTGGGAATTTTTAGTGATTGGAAAACCGAGATACGATTGTTGTTTGGCAACTAGTTTTAATTTGCCCGGTCGCTCTCTCTCTCTCCTTCAAACGCAATCGATTCCTTCCCAACCGACCGGGAACTGGTATTCTGTCAATATCAGGAAAAAACAATCTCCCGCAGCACGCGAGATCTCTCACGCACGGAATAAACGCCCAGTAAAAGTCTAGCGATGGTCGTCCTTAAAAACAAAAGAGCTCCTAACTTCCATCATGTTTATTCCTGCCCTAATTTGCTTTATTTATTTATGGGTCTGTGGTATCCGTAAGCTTTCCGTCATTCTATAGAGATAAGCGTGATAAATTCGACAAGATATCGAAGGATTTCCTCTGCATCAATCACCGAACAGTTATTAGGTATCGCGACGAAAAGGGCTCCGAACAAAGGAAATACAAATCTTATTTGCTTTCGAATGCATCTTTTATGTCATTTTATAGCCTTCTTGGGTCTCATAAGCATTAGCATAGTCATATGTTGATTCGATATTTCTTTATTTAATAATTCATTGCAATATGGTTGTTGGGCCAGGTAGCAACGGTCGAAGGGGAGTAAGAAAAATAATAAAACTTGAAAGATTTCAGGCTTTCCTGGCGTATGCTGCAGATAAAGTCCTCTCGGGTTCTCTACCAGGTTAGATGATCCGTTGCCGACGTTTCGATAGCTAACTTTGCCATTGTCCTCAGGGCGTTAAATTAACCAGTAATAAAATTTGTCCGCCATTCGCCCAAACCGCTCAAAAACCTCCCGTGGACAGTACACACATCTTCGAGTCCATTTTTATACAAATACCTAAGCAAAACACAGATACAATCAAATGAAAGTGGTCGATACATTATGTTGTACATAACAAACCTGAGAATATAATCGTAAGTACTGCTACCGAAAATGTAACTTCATCATGCGTCTCCGATGTTTTCATTCAACCTTCTCTCATTATAAATCAAGTGTTGAAGTCATCACTTGGTAAAGTTTTGTTTACCTTCCTGAGATGGAGTTTCAAAAAGTTATTTTGTCTCAATACCTTCCCTCGTTAATTTACAGAACATTACAGAGTGCGTTGACGTATTAAAGACGATGGACCGAGATAGGTAAATCATGAGTTACTTTTATGAGGGGAATATTTCCAAAACTATTCCATTATTTGACGTAGCAGACGGTAAAGGACCCTTTATTCCTAGAAATATATATTTATCACATAGTGATATAAGGGATTCATTTAAACGTGGGAGGCTTTTTATTTCTAACAGCCCTTTCTAACCCCAGGACCGGCAGAAATGTTATAAAATAGCCCGATTCAAAATTTTCCCGGGTCAAATATCACTACTGCTTCTTTGATCATATAGTTGTAATGCAGTAATTGTATTCCTTCAAGATTTCCATAATATGTAGTCCAAATTTAAATGGTAAAACCAGCAAATAACCACAATGGTGAGGATATAAGTGATCGCGGTATGCTTTGGTACGAGGTAACGACGTTGGCCACTCCAGATGGAAATCTGGGTCATTACGTGGTACCGACCCAGTTCTTTAGGCGTTCATACCATATTATGTGACTCTTCTCCTCATACAATATTACTGAGATACGCTACACCACCAAATATTTGTATCATGTAACACAAACCAATAAAAATATCAGGGAATCAATTCGTGGTTATTTCGTATGATAAAACATTTATCGATATAAAAGTATTTACGGCTTATATGCTCATTCGTTTCCAACGTGAAAAGAGTTTCAGCATTGTAATGAAATGAAATAAATTCATCAAGTCGTTAATGAAATCCACGGTTTATAAATCAAATCGTGAATCACGGAGTATTTAATGACACATTAAAACTTCAAAATTATTTATAAAACTCTCCTCGATTTATAGCCTGATCTCGCAGTGACTCTTCTCGTTTTTCATTTTTACAGTTCCAAGGCCAACTTAAAAATCTATACAACGCTCGGTTTATATCAGCCTTAAATAATTTTTGCTGCTTTTATGATTTCTGTCTCCAATTAATAGATAACTCTAAGATTAATAAATAAAGGGATAATAGATAAAATGAGTTTCCACTCGTAAATTATATTTGGCATCAAAATTTGTCTGGCATATATTGCCAGTCTCATGAAATTATTCTGAAATGCATTCAGCGGAAGAAAGCTACTACTATTTGCATCTGCAAGTTTGTATTTCTACAGATGCCAACCTAATTCAACGGAAAGTTTACAACACACTCCAATAATACTGAAAGATATAATATGAAGTTTTATGCCGATCTCAAGCCATGTTAGGGTAACCTTTCGGTAAAACAATTTAAAACTAGGTTGAATCGGTATCACTCAAATTCATCGAATTGGAAATGTATTTCTGTAACTCAATCTGAGACTCCTGGTTAATTACTCAATATTTTGATTTTTCTTTGACATAAATCCATTACATAGATGATTTCCACATTCTTGATGAGTGTTTTTCTCGTTCAATCACTAGTATCATACATACGAAGAACTCAATTTTTTTGTACACTAAATGGCGATGCGAAACGACTTTAAAGGCATTCAAAGTCATTAAACGAAATTCCCCTAATTACTTCGTGATAAATAATAAGTGCAACTTGTTACAATAATTTATAAATAAAATAATCACGACGAAAAACTTTCTAATTTCTGTAAATATGGCCTAGGAATTTTTTAAATAACCTAATTCTATATTCCCTATTATAAATGACACTTAAAACCTACAAAAAGCCGAGTTAATTATTTTAAATTTTTGTGATCGAATCACAGGACAGACCGGTAAAATAAGCAAGTTTCGCTTCAAATAATAGATTAAATGCTAAACAGAACTCTGGAAGTGAGAACAGATAATTACCGTAATCATACTATAATTGAACTTACTCTTGCAAACATCATTCGTTCTCCTCCGATTTCGAAAGGAACGAAATGTCTGAGAATTTCTTTAATCAACTACACGGACTAAATATGAGTTTCTCATTAAATTAAAAATAGTTGATTAATCTTTTATTTACTAAAAATCTACTGCATTACTGTTCTACTGTATTAAAAATTGATGAATACATGCTCTGCATTTCTTTTTGATCATATAGAATGAAGCATATATATTAATTGCTTCGATCAAGGGACACTTATCGATTGTTTTCCAGCAAGATAAACAGTCTATTTCGAATATATAATGAAGCTTAATTAATACCCCAAAAACAGACGAATCAACACGCGAATTCGTGTTCGGCATCTCGAAACGACTAAAACGATAATCAAAAAAAGAGTTCGGAATTGCGAGCATGTAAAATGAAACGCGGCCGTGACACACAATTCGCATGCTTGTAGCGAGAAAATTGAAGCGCGTGGGGCGAATCGATGGGGCGTGAAACGGAAATCAAAGGGTCGAAATGAGTTTATTTCGCTATAAATTGACAAGGTCCTTCTTACGGCACAAAAAGGTTGAAAGATGAAATATGACTTGGTGAAAACCTCTCATTTTACGGCGGACCTTTGTCATTTCGGCGCGATTTCTATGTTCCGACACGGAGAGAAGGAAGGCGAGGAAAAACGAGAGGAAAATCCACGTCGTCCCTTCTGCGACCTCCTTTACCCATAACTTTTTCCGAAGGACACGGAATGGACGCTGGTTCGATACGTTTGACGCCGAGCTTGTCGATGCGTGTCAAACAACTCGCTCATTTCCCCGTTAAATCCTCATATTCTTTGGAAGCCTCCATTTCTCGGACGGGTGGAAAAATGACCACGTTTCCGAGGAATGGGGGAAGGGCACGAAAATTTACCAACAGATTACGGGAAAACTGAAACTCCCTTATGGCGGGAAGGTGGTTTTTGAACGTGGGTCTCTCAACCCCTTGCCTCGTACTCCTGCGTCTTTTTTTAACCCTGAGCGAACCCTTGGAAATTCCCACTTATTAGCCCCTCTACAAAAACACGTTTCTCTCCATGCTTTAACCCCAACCTCCCTCTTTTTCTCGAAAGCTGTAAACATTTTCGTTGCTTCATCCTCCGACTGCTACGTTGATAGTCGTCGTATCTCTCGGTGCTCTTATTTTTCACCTTTTTTCGCTCTGAATATGGATTCCAAACCTCGATGCGGGAGAGACACTGTAAAGGGAAATGGGGAGCGCCTTTTTTTCGCATGCGTGCGCCGCGGCCGTAAAAATTCCGGAAAGGCGCTCTTTAGTGATAGCCGTAGAAACGCGGTAAAAAGAAGATAAAAGGGAATAACTTGAGGATGGAAGGGGAGGAAAGGTGGAAAAAACAGACATACAGCGGATATATAGAGGACGAAAGAGAAACGTAATTGTAATAACTCTTATTGCGTAAAATTAAAACAATGGCGATAATGCTGGACATGTTGGTGAAAATTGCCGTTTCCTTCAATTAGGCTGAATAGAAAGGCACGCTATTCATTATTTAGGTATGTAATGCCCTAAATTTAAAATTATCTGTAAATTAAAATGGCAAACTATCTCAATCGCTTGAAGTGGAATTACTTACTACATAGAGAAGATAATATGAATGCTTCAAGCCCCAAATTTCTTCCAAATCACCTGTAGCTAATCAGGGAAAACTTTCTACCATAGAACTCGGCTTACTTCTGTAGATATGTCATCGTAGAAATTGAATACCTAGAAGGCATATTTTTCTTCTTAGATGGATTCCTTTGGTATCGTTATCTCAATGTTCTCACCTGCTATAGATATAATGGTTTTACTATTATACTGAATTAACAGACGAATTGTCACTTTAATTCCTGACAAATAGAGCTATAGCCCTTTAAAATCCTGCGTGAATGATTAATTGAGAAAGATGATTTCAATGGTAATGTAACAAAAAATTTAACTGATATAATTAAATCCCCGAAAACAAGCAAAATGATATACCAGATTTTCTATACAGTATGCGGACCGGAAGTTAGTTTGAGCATCAAACCTACCACTATTATCAACCGAATTAGAATTTGGTTTACTAGCGAAAATCAGGAGTGAATAACAATTTTCATAATATAACAATTGACCAGGATGGTAGCCATTATTCAGAATCGCTTACTCCTCAGCAGTTTTCATACGATCTCACACAATACTTAAGAAGAAAAAACTGAAAGATGCATTTGTCTATAATCTGAGAAAGAACATGAAAAACAGTCAGCCAATATAGATCCTTTTAAAGCCGGAATAATGGAGTAATGACGTGAAAGTCGAACCAATATCACTATGTCTCTTGAGCACGTGATATATCTGGTACGGTCAGCTCCATGCCTCAATTCAAAATCGGAGTCCCTACATTAATAGCGTTAACAATGGCTAGGCCTTCCGAGAGCGAAGCAGACTATGGGAAAAGAAGAAAAACGAGAGGAAAGATAGCGGAAGAGGGTCCGGAATGGGGATAGGACGGGCAAGAAAACGGATATATTCTTCCATAAAAAGGGAAACGTTTAGCATATTTTCCCTTTCGATTAAATTCCCCTTTTGTGAGGGTAAGATAGAGATAGAGGTTTCTTTCTTTTTTTCAGCAGTGGACGCGGGCTTCTGAATGGTAGTCAGCGACCCTTTGAGCGAGCGAGAGCGAGGGAAGGCGAGAAAATGAAATCAGACGCTGCGTAAGAATTAGAGAAAAAGTGAGCGTCGAGGGCAGAGAAAGGGAGGTCGTGAATTGCCGGAGATGGGAGACTTGGTGAAAGGATTTTTGGTAATGTACGTGGTGCGGGCGAATTGTATGGCGGAGGAGTGAATGCTTCGAGAGTGGAGTGGGGAAGAGTATTCAAAAATACTGAAAAGGGTAGCAGTGGGGGAAGTGCAGGGTAAAATTTTTCGTGCGTTTCATTATTCCGAAACCCGGCGCAAATGAAAAAGGCCGCGCGTTATAACGTGAATCCGGCGACGCGCTGGCAGTTTAAAATACTCGCTGCCGTGATTTTGTTTTCGCCTTTGTCTCTTTGATCCCCGAAAATAGTTTTGTCTCCGTATCATTTAAAATGGACTCTTCCGCAAATTCGCGCGCCGTAATGCCCTCCACCTACAAATCCCCGCCAGTATCATCCCGCCGCGCTGAATCGAAAACTTCTCCATTAAGCAAATTTGCGGAGTCATTTTATAAAATAATTCCGTGCGCACAAAGACCGCCCATCGCATGCTTTACTACACCTGAGGATAATTACGCTGCAAATCACGAGAAAAGTTCATAATTTCCGCCCGAGGATTTCAATATGAATAGTGGGAATAGAGAGGTAGCATTTGCCTCAGGAAAGAAGCCGAAAAAAATCATAGGTTTATGGCCGAGTGGGTCATGGATACTGCGGTAACCCAGTTCTCCAGTAATGATCTTCTCTTCTCTTTCATTGACCGAGAAACTCATTAATGGAGGTGGTTGCAGTGCGTTCGAAATCTAAATTGCAGATCTCATTCTGTGAGAAACGAGGTAGTGGCGGAATGGTGTTTGGTGGAGGTTAGCGGTGGAAAATGGGCGGGAGCAGACAGTTCGGGCTTTGATTTGTATGGTTTTCTGCGGAGACAGTAACGACAAGGAGGGAAGATGACGGAGAGCATTTTTTTCTGGGACGTCGTAGGTTTTCGTGGACGGAGCCTCTCTCGGGAATAGCATTTTTACACCCAACGGGCCGGCTCAATGCCTGATGGAATTTTTCGCCGCAGGAGAGATAACAGCGCTCCTCTCCTCTATAGACATTTTACTTGGTATCTCAAACAATGTTTTCTCTGCTACCTTCCTTCTACTCATCGGGGCAAGCTGAAAAAACAGGACCTTAATGTAATTTATCAGTGGATAACACCTCCCTTATCTATGCCAGTTACAGTTTTGGCAGCGTATCACAATTTTGTCATATGGCGTCGCTGATAGTAAGTATTTGGGTTCTGTATGTAGGTTAATTGAATCTTCAATGTATCAGCAAAATATTGAAAAATTATATCGAAGACGTTGTGTTCAAACGGCGTTAAAGAATGCGATCCGCTGCGAGCATCTATAGATAGCTTTAAGAGATCTTGATACAACCTCAGTGATCGTCTATTAGCGCTTAGATTACATATAAATACGCAAATAAACGAGATTTTTGTAGCATATTGATAGTCTTATTTACGTTCACTGTACTGTGATAAATGATAATACATAATAATAATAAAACGTCTTTATTGATATGTTTTCTTTTTATCATAATATAGCAATTAAAAGCATTGATTGCATGTGTAGTCTGATTCCATACTCTCCGTTTCACCTACGATGAACGTCTAAGTAGTTTTTAGCCAGGGTAAATAAAGGACTTTTTTTCTTTTTAGATTTAAGTATGTGATAAAAAAAGCTTTTAAACATTTTTACCACGGGGAGAGGTTCAGGGAGAATATTACGCTTTGCTAAAGACCTCTACTTTAAGAGCTTCATTGAGAGCTGTAGTAAAAACCTACTGCTTAGCTTAGGTCCAATTTATGCAATATTATATAAATGTTAGATAATCTATTGAAAATAATAGTAGTGTTAGGAGAAGTATTATTTTAAAATTGCTTCGAGAGAAGAAGCATTTTGAACATCCCATTTTGAGTATGCCACTGAAAATCTGATCCAGAGCCGCTTTCACCAAAGGCAAACGCGTTGACCACATGGTTATTGGGAGCTAGCAATAAAAAATTCAGTTTGATGAAGTATTATTATAAATATTTAATGTCTCAAATAAAAAATTGTATCTCCGATTTAAATCTCTCTAATAGCGTTTTGCCCTTATACGGTTACGGATACGCAGTTATCCCGTACATGGAAAAACAGCCGCCATAGTCGCTTAATGGCCAGAATGGTAATGACCGTCATAATGGTCTACATAAATTATTAATTAGGTCTTTCCTAAAAAAATAAATACGCCCGTAGCTTTTTACTTTTCCCTGTTATTATTCATAATATTGAATCGAAGTACCATCCTGAGATACCAACTCATTAGTCCATCGTATGAATGGTAAACATTACTACAGAGAGAACGCCTTTTTTTTATAATGCAGAAATGAATGCACGAAGGACTATATGACATTAAAACAACATATGTCGGCATGGTTGGAAACTAAACATCATTTTTTTGTATGTGCCATAAATATTCGGCATAAAAAGAAAGAGTTTTCCCGCGATTGATTTCAACACAATTAATTACAAATACTTCACTACTTCACTTTATTTTCCTTTAGTGTTGAATAAGGCTAACTTCTATGTAAATTTTATACCCAAAGTCCTGAAAAAGAACAATGCTTTGGCAATCGTTGTGAAGTATAATAAAAATTGGACGAACTAGTTGATTTGATAGAATATTGTGTATTCCGTTACTCCATAGTTCCTTCTCGCTAACAAAGTCTTTCGTCATATACAAAATAAAATAATCGTCTTAATCACACGCAATGGTAGTGCCTACCATTACCAGTTAGTGTTGATACCCTAAAATATGGCTCTCCTTCGACATATATATTCCTTCTCGGAACGTGATGTGAGTAATTCCAAGGCATAACAGCTGTTGTTTAGACTTAGACTATGCCAGAAGGTATTAAGGGGCACGTGGTTAACGTCATAGCGTTGCTGTGATACACTCCCCTTGTAATCTAAGCAGTTTCTAAAATTTGTTGCGATTTCGAGTCAACGTCGAAAAACCAGTAAACGATCCGTGAATCACACCAGGAACTACCTTCTACCTATTATTTGGGAACTATTTTAGAGCTGTTAACCAATCAAAAGCTTTTTTTGAGTACTCCGGACTGCACGTGGAGGAGATATGCTTTAAAATTCCAAATACCAGCATTACCTCACTGTTCACAATTCTGCCTTGATATTCAGAACCAGTACCGAAAGATTCAGCCTAATATAGATTAAGAAAATCCTAACTAACAGTAATTTCTTTGGAACTTTGTTTATCATTCTTGCGGGATAATAGAATATTCTTACACAAACAAAAAGCAAAACTAACTTTTCTCATTAGATATAAAAATATTCGTAGATAATCCTTTCAGTAAGCTGGAATTTAGCTTTAACTACAATTATTACCATCATTACAAATATGACTTGGCAAGTGATTGATTCTGGAGAAAAGAGTAGTCTATATGAAGTTTCGTTCAAATTATTATTAACAAGTAGAATATAACTAAATTAATTCAATAAAACAAACTTAATTGGATTTATAGAATCATAATATGTATACTATTTTAAAATTAATTAGAAATCTTAATTAAGGACAAAGCTCAAAGCTCGATCTATTTCTAAGCATGAGTATGTATTCGAAAAATATATAAAAAAGTAAAAAATATGTAAAACTCTAATCATTAATTATAATTAATACTTAATTAGTCGTGCGTATGACAGCCTCGATGAATAATTTAATTGCGTATATAATGGAGGAGCACACGGATGATATCTCCTCTGTAGATATATTTCAATGATTTTTTCGGGTCAAGGGTCGTTTTAACTTAAGTGTGTTTTTCAATGATCTACCATATTAAATACTGCAGGTTAAAATTCTGACGGAATTATTCGCGAACAATGAGTGATCAACACAGGCTTAATACCGCCGAATTTTATAGACACCAAAACATAGATCCAATGAAAATCCCCGTAAATCTTTACGGGCGATTCTCCAACAAATGTTTCCCCAATATCCGAACGAAAAGGGATAAAACGCAGCCATCGGAAAAAAATTACGGAAGATCCCATAAGCAGTTTCGTCCGTTGCCGAGCTTCGAAAACCATTCAACAAAACAGAAAATAATAGCCGTTTTTAAACACGAAATAGCATCACTTTCCTGGGCTCTCCACTCCCCCGTGATGCATAGGGGCAATATCGCAGCTATGCGAACGGCGGGGCCGAAAAAAGCAAACGGCGGAATAAAAGCGGAAGATTTTTTGAGAGGAGCGGCAATTATAAGGCCCAATTTCGGCGGCGATGAGTCGGTTATGGTATGGGGCGAGGATTGGTGAGAATGGGTCCGGTACGCGGGTGGGGGCGGGACGGGATCCGCATGGGAAGAGAAACGTGTGTACGGGACAGAGGTTGAATGTGAGCAGAGGGGAGGATATGATCCAAAAATAAATAACGGGTCATGACCGCTGACGAACAATTTATATCCCTTTAACGAAAACAAGGGAAAATTCCGATTCGCGAGATTCGGGTCACGTATTCAACTCCTCGCAATAATCCCAACAAAGCTCCCATCAAAATCGGACAACGCGTGTCGTGTGTTTTAACTTCCGTCCTCTCTTGCGTTACGGAGAGATATCGAAACCCCTCTTTTACGCTCGCTACCCTTTCCTTAATTCCTTTCCCTCGGCTTTCATTTTCTTTACATTCGACTCTTTTACTTCCACTTTCACTCCATCCGCTCCATTTCTCTTTGATTCTCTTTACTCTCGGCGCTATTTATGGTCAAATGCGCCCTCAAAGTTAACCCACTCCGTGGAAAGAAAGAGAGACACTGGCGTAAATAAGGCTGAAATGTCCCGAAAAGACATTCAATCTGTGCTTTCGAGAGGTTTGACCGCTTTAAAGACGGGATCTGTGCGCTCTTAAGTCCAATGCAATTCGTTGGCCTTAAGTCATTCTTTTCGTTTGGGAGAATCGATTTAGAGAAGGATTTCTTCTGCCGCGCCGTACTGCCCTTCCAATCCGTAGAAATATTGCTGACCTGTGTCGGTTTCTCTACGAGAAAAGAACAAGCCATTAAAATGACTTACGCTGCGCGATATACGGTTTCTCAAGAGGAAAAATTCCTATGGGCCTTGCTTTTTCAAGAAAAGACAAGCGGAAATGCTTAGGCCGTTAAGTTTAAAAAATATCTTTGAATTACTCTCTTAAACCGCTTTCAAGCTGTAAGATACTTAAGGAAAGTTATTTGAAGTGAAATTTTTTCTCCCGTTCATCATAGGATAAATTAAAACAAAACGTTACAATCCATCAACTTTAACCTTCAGCTTACATTCATTTTTTCACTCCTTGTCAGATAAAATTTTCCGAGTTGTTCATCGGCTTACTACGACTGAGGAAATTAAAAATTATTGTATCAGATTACAAACAAAAGAAACGTGGATATTTAACCGTCATTCTTGAATGCTTTAATCAATGGTCAAAACTTCTACATCGTAATATAATTCAGCATTCTCACTCTTTTTTAACGTATTTACGTTGAATCCGAAATATTGAATTACAGAATACCCGGGAAAAAGTGGTGAATGAGACCACCAAAAGGAAATACGTGAATTTTATTTCAACTAATAAACAATAAGCTACGAGGTATATACGATCCTCAACGGGTTCCGATGTACTTGGATCAGAAATAAATACGTAACTGAGCCCGACAATATTTGAGCAATTTTAATTTATAATTTAATACACTTGAATTTTCTTTATTTTTGCCAGATGAAGCCGAGTGGTCCCCTGTTCCCCTGGCCCAGAGCTCTTTCTACTAGCCAAGTACATATATACAATTTATACATGTAAATCAAGATATGTATACAGTTGGGGTAGTAGTAATTCTCAATAACATACTTTTTCCAATTTTTATAGAGAAATTATTTACATGGGTACCTCTTTTCTTACTTCAAGATATTTCAACAACAACAACACTGGAATTACAACTCCAGTGTTGTTGTATGTTGCTGTATTTCATTGATGAGTGATACATAACATGTTGATAGCATAGATTAGGTAATTTCTCTCAATATAATGTAAATTCTATTTATCACTTATTATTATCGATGGAAATGCAACTTATAAATCAATAGGTTGTATATTCTTTTGCTAAGCGAAATAATTATCTTATGCGTATTTGATAAAAATGGGTATTTCCCACTCTGATGGGTGATCCTTGCACCTCAAGTCTCTGATAGCCGAAATCCGTCCCTGTTATAATCTGATTTATTATTAGCACTTCAAATATAGCGAATATATACGGTGGAATAAACACTTATCAATTGTTGAGTTATATATTTGTAATTTTTCTAGTGCTTAACGTGCTAAACAATACAAATAACCTGACTTGTTCAAAACTTAGTTGAGCATCCTTGCATCAGAGCACTAAAATTGGAACGATATGACAATCCCTAGAGAACGGGCAATTTGCAGTTCCCGTTTACTGAATCGCGAATCAGGTTTACACCAATAAATACACAGCGTGCATAACCTTTAAATAAGACATTCGACTATAATGCGTGACCAGGGTNGTTTCTTTTTACACGTTTTACTTGCGACTGGTTTCATCCTTATTTCCATTGTGCATTCATTTGAGGATCAAAAATATTCCTTCAAAACATTTCCACCCAAAAATTCTTTACGAATCAAAAGTTGAAAAACTTAGATGGCCTCCAATCTCTGTTTACGATACTGAATTTTTAGTAGAAGTATAGTAGGGAAATTTTTCGGACGTCTCTATGTCTACCAGAGTTATGCTTATTAATATAAAGCATACCTACTAAAAACTGGCAAAACTTTACTTTTAGTGTAAACTTTCTCATAGCAGCCAATTCTCAGAACTGGATCCCAGGATTTTTTTATGATACGATGCCTTTCAGCCGAAGAGGAAAATATAATAAAAATCAAACAACTATGAGTTTCCCTAAACGTGATGGATAATTCCCCACAATTAAGTTCTCCAATCAATCTTTCTGATAATAATCCTGCCATTTTATCCTGGTGTTACAACCCTCCAGCCGTACCAAAAACACTTCCACTCGCCTTACCTCATTTGACACAACAGCCCCATTACATATTTCTCATCGAGAACTCCCCCATCCGACCCTTTCCTTCCTCCCCCATCGCATTTCCTGGGAAACAGTCCCCGCTACCTCTTTTCCACCCGCACATTAAACCGCTGCCTCTTTCGGAGACGCTACGGCAATCAGTGCTTCCCTTCCGCACCAATGGAATCTCTCCAACACCTCCCTTGCTTACCTCGCCCCGCTGCTGCTACAACCGGTGTCACGGACTCCGAAGCGAAGTTGTGTACATGGCAATTCTACAGCAATGCGTGGAAGGCGATTTATGGGACCCCAGACTTAATATGCAAATGCTCCGGTTAGCAAGTGATTATGCGAGGAAGGAGTTATATATGAGAGAGGTAGGCTTTGTGCCGACGAAACTGCCGCAGATATTTTACCGGCAATCAGCTATTATGACGACATGTTTCTCGATAAAATGGGCGATTTAAATCGTTGATACTACTTATGTCCTTTGGGTAGTAGTAGTACACCAAGAAATGTCGCTTCTCCACGCAGCATCTTGCTTAAGGAATTGTTATGCTTCTCGCCTATTTGGCCCCAAAATCGGTATGCCACTGCACGTTAGTGTGCCGTGTTAAGCTCTTGGTGTTCCGCGAAGTGTGCGAATTTTCGTTACATCTGCGCTGTATTCACGATGTATGTTTTTTCTTCTTTGTTTAAATTCTAAAATATTTTATACACCCCGAGCAGATATATTCTTATTTTTTTAATTTTCATTTAAGCTGGGACTTACAAACGTTTGGTTTAGTGCGTCGAAAAATCTGAGCTGTTGCATCAGATTGTTACATGTATCGTGGAAGAGGTGTGGGGAAGAGTGGAGGTTACGATGTGTGGATTGGAAGGTTACGATGCTCTGCCAACTTGGATACTAACGTGTTTCCTCGAAATTTTAGCAAAGAAGTGATTCCTTTGCGTAATGCAGGTCTGCATGTTTCAAAGGGTTGGTTTTTTAACTCTTTCCAAGGATTCTACCATTTTTAGCCCTAATGCATCTCCTTTCCCAACAGTTAATGAAATTAATAATTCTGAATTTAAAATGTACAAACATTTTGTCTTTGCTTGCTCCGGAAAGACTGTTCAGGGTTGTACCAAACTTGGGTAAAAAGTAAGCCAAAATGTCGGGTGACATTTGGCCTACTTTGAGAAATTAAACCTCTCGAGCATTGAAAGATGACTGAGTTCCAACAAAAATTCTAAAAAGAGCAAATTTTAACTTCATGCGCAGCTGGAATTGTTACGAGCAGCTCATTACCAATTACTTTGTGGCCTTTAAGTGAACCAAAAGTTGGAAAGTTTTTTTTACTTTTCTTTTACTTGAAAGTACTTTTCGTATGATGGATCTACGAAAAAAAAAAATCTCGTAAATCATTGAAAATACAATGCTTATCTTGGAACACTTCTTTCAAGATGTTAGGCCATGATAATTCATTCTAAGAACTAAGTCTTCATGTTGCAAAAACAGAGCTTAATTTAAAAGACAACGAAGAAAGAATTTCAAATCAAAGTCATTTTCCTGTTTAGTTTCATCGTATATTAATAGGATATTCAAATTTTGAGTGGTTGTTCATATATTTTCATGAACAACTAAAGAATTGATTGAGAAAAAAGTATGATCGTAAATTTTGGGCGACTTCTGATGTATTTTATCCTTCCATTAAAAAAGAATAAACGATAAACTTTATCAAAGTAAGGTAAAATTGAGTCGTCTCGGTAGTTTAGTGGTTAGAATATCGGTTCGGAAATTTAGGATCTGGGTTCCAGCCCTACTCACATCGATATTTTTTACTTACGTTCCTCCTTAGATTCCCAGCTGCATGGTTATCCGTTAGATTAAATACATTTTCCTCATCCTTGATAAACCTTATCTTCAATATAAGAGAAACCAAATGGAAACTACGAGGCAGCAAAGTTCATGATTGTCATACCTGCTCTCGAGTCAATACATACATACTTATTTGAAAATCTTCAGGTCATTGTTCACAATGAATAAATAATCATTTCCAGCACAGTAGTTGCAGCTTTCATCCGAATAAAACTAGAGAAAATCATTAGTTATAGCGAAGGCCTATAATGATAGTCTCGTAAGAAAACAAATTTTTCTAATAGTTAGCTTTTATATAATTGTAAAGATTATCCCGGCCTTCAATTGGTGGTATTTCATCACTAAAACAGCATCAATAAGCAGCAGAACGTTTAATTTTACATTTACATACAATTTTGTATGTGGTATGTAAAATTAAAAGTTCTGTTGCTTATTGCTTTTGGTTTATATCCTACAAAACCTACTGATTTGAGACGGCAGGACATTATTTTTAACGATGGTAAACAGCAATAACAACCATACAGGTATAATATCTACTGTTAATTGGACCAGGCGTAAAAAAGGAGGAATACGCAGGAGATAAGAACAAAATGAGATGTTTGTTTTCTGAGGAAACGAAGTTGCTGAATACTAATCAAAGTAATGCACCATTGGTAACCATCCTTACTAGGACAATAGGACACTAATTTAGGAAAATAGGAATTTTTAACAACGTAAAATCTGCAGCCTCTTCCATGAAAATAAATCAAATCCTTCAGGTGAGATAATTAAATTACTTAAGAAGAATTTAAAATAAGACAGAAATCGCGGGATTTCTTCATTAATTCTTAGTCCAAAATAAATTACAAAATTACGTGTCATCAGAATATTTAAATCACACAATTTTACATGTATCAACCGAATATTGCAAAATAACTTAAGATTAATCCTCAGGGCTTCCTCGATGCAAGTACATCGCCACCTGAATCTAGCCGACTCTTTACTTTCTATTGTGCAAACAATATCAAAAAGGTAATTAGGTAAAAGGAATTTAATTTCTCAAAAAGTTATGATATGTCATACTTCAGCGGCGACGGTCGCGTGACCGTGCTCAGGAATCACGCTATACGAGCGAGCGGTAAAAATACAAAAGTTTTCTGGAAGCATGAAAAGGAATATTTACAACGAATACACACACGACGATGTCAACATCCTCTCCTGTGTCTCAGCAGGTGAGGCGGCCTTTTTCAACCTCGGAGTGGGAAGAAAGAGTAAAAAGGCCGAAAAGCAAACCGCAAGCGCGTTCGGGAAAACTAGAAACACACCCCTTCTTCCTACTAAGGAACGGTAGCTTCCGACAGTCCGAAGGCGCAAAGAACATAAACATTGGAAAGGCGCAACCGGCAGATGCAAAGGATATGTCGGGGAAGAGACTTCACAAGCGCCCCCTGTGGACATACAGGGGGCGGAATGAGAGAGACCATATCCCACTACCAGGTTTACTCTACAGTTTACCCCTTTGAAAAAAAAAAACGTTTTATTTATCCATGGTTCCGCTCCAATTCCCTTGCTTACTTCAAGGTACAGTTCAAGTCCCAAGCGTTGACAGGAGTGGAAAGCCCTTACCGGAGATTATTTGTGACAACCCACCGTCCAATGATGACAGAGTTAGGGACTTCCTATCCTTTCTAGGTAGGAGTGCGGATAAGTATAGGATGTCCATTTTCCTAGAATTTTCTTTCAAAAGTGTCCTGGAAGTTGATCGGCTAAGTTTCATGACAGCTGTGCTCATAAAACAAGCCATGACCTTTGAATTTGCAATTGAAGCTGCCTCTTATGACAGAAAAGTTTGCTATGTAAACGTAGGTTGCCTTCACAAATGCGAAATTACAAAAGAAGAGGTATATTTGAAAGATCGAGGTTTCGAGAAATTCATTCTCCTAAATGAAGATATGTAGCCACGTGTTAGAACAGTGTGATCTGCGTCGTTTGTGCAAAGCTAACTGAGGTATCAAGCGATGTTATTCACATGGGTTTAAAAGCGCGTGGCGGTTAAATACACTTACACTAAGCAGGCATCCAAATACTTGTGAATAAAATACTTATGTATCATGTATATAACAACCAAAGATACTAAGAGTTTTGAGTTTTATGAAGTATCGATCGATTTTTTTTAAGATATCATACTTTCAGAAGAAAAAGAGTTGTGTAACAATGGAATGTGTCCTTAAAAATACGTTCAATCGGGAGTCATAACTTCATTCAATTTTGTTGAAGCGGAAAGTTCTGAATTGAAATAGTATCAAGAATGGCTCACAAAGACCCATCTACGTCATTGAACATCTTCCTTTTTGCGAAAACGGTCATAAATAGGTTTAATGGGGCTGCTAACACTCACCTGCCATGAGTCACGTTAAGCACGATCGGTTTTAATGAAATCAATCGTATCAAAAAACCTCGACCGAATAAAAAACGCATGCATTGCAGCCTCTTTGGCATTAATCACAGGGAATGAGGTACGAGGTTGCGCAGTAACATTGCACGCGAAGAAGATTGCATTAGAGATGAAAGAGAGTGGTTAAAGGGGATCTGAGTACGTGTATAGGAGATGCAAACTGCAATTACCAGCGTTTAGAATACGATACAACCATCAACCATAGTATGAACACGGTTACCAGGGCAAAAATCAAGTAATAGAGCCACTCGAGCCGTAAATGAGCCAAACTGTCAACGCCACCCATCTCCGCCGAAAGCTTATTCCTCTCTTCACCTCGACTCTTCATAGCGAACGTGCGGCTGAACATTTTTTAAAAGTAAGCTACATCTTTCTTTCTACCTCTCGCAGCTATTTTCATCAAACAAATGCCTGTTTACTTAAAAACGGTTAGGTAGGAAAAATGCACCTTTGACAGGTATTTCTACACCAGGAAATCAAATGTGTCATAGACGTAAATCCTTGCCCAACCTCATTCTTGAAAGTAGGTCACGCAATTTCTGTCATTAATAAGAATTCCTGGTACTAGGAGGAACCTTCTCCCAAATTGTCTTCCTCTCAAAGTAAATCATAATGGCCCCACAATATGTATAAAAATATGAAACATATTTGCATAATCCATAATATATTTTGTAGCTAAGTGGATTCCCGAAGTCAAGAACAAAGATGTGTAATTCCTTTTGCAGGATTCTTATTTAGCGAAATCAGGTGTAGTGATGCAACGACGGCGGCAGAGTAAGTCTCTAAGTAAAATCTTGCAAAGAGAATACCGAGATTATCTATTCCTGGTGGTTATGAAATAGACTGTCTTAAGTTAAATTTACCTAATAAATTCAGAAATGAAAATATTAAGCTCTAAGAATAAGTAGCAGATACTTTATGGTTACCCTACTTCGAATATCAATCATGTGCAGCGAGAAATGAGAAATAAATGCTAGAAATAGTCGATTCAAAAACTCACGATATTAACGAACGATTCCATAGTAATTGACAATGAATATTAACTCTTCGGCATTTACATCT
The DNA here is from genome assembly GCA_000376725.2 of Ladona fulva. Classification (NCBI taxonomy): domain Eukaryota; kingdom Metazoa; phylum Arthropoda; class Insecta; order Odonata; family Libellulidae; genus Ladona; species Ladona fulva. The sequence goes on from KZ308240.1 coordinate 569,440, forward strand.
CCTGCTACGTGTCAAAACGTAGCAAGCGTGGAATATGAGGAGATGTAAAAGTAGAGCGAAGCGCTTCCAAATGTTCAGTACTCCAAAACAAATGAGTTTTCCTCGGTATTAAAAACAGGGATAACTTAAAGTCAACGAATCGTCAATGTTAGAATAACTGGTGTATCTTCCATAGAAGAAATGTATTCAAAAATCTAATTACTAAGAAACATATTTCGTCAAAAGAGGATACCACAGTTACATCTCAACAATATTTTGAAGCGCAAAACAGCCTCTAGATTCCTTTCCCGCTTTCATTTTGTTTCCAGCTGCTTTACCGCAATTTTCCGAGCCTAAATCCTCGGAATTGTTCGCGAACTCTATCTCTCCATCGATTTTGCTCATTTGCACGCACTGATTTCGTTGCTTGGAAACGAGTACGCGCAAATACTCTCCGGGCATTCGCCCTGTTGACGCAAACGACAACAACAAGGCCTTAATCTTCTTTGGTTTGTTTTGCTTATTTCTTCCATTCCCGAGGATAACCGGATAGATTATGCACGCTTACAACGATCGTTGCGCTTTATGCTTTTCTTTTTTAGAGCTTTGTATTAGGTTTCGTTTCCGAACCGTGTTTCCAATCGCCGCATCTATAGGTGATCTTGTCGGGGAAATACTAATACCCATACTTAACTAGTTATTAATGAGTAAAATGTTCTAAACCAACGGGTCGATTCCCGTAACTACCTACGAACTCTTGAAAAGGCTTTTATGCCCCCATTACGATGGTTATAACAGTGTGATGGTAATTCCACCGACTCGTCGAATGATTCCGGAAAACAAAACTTATAGAGACATTTTAAAGCTTAAATACTTCGTGGCTGATTGATTAACTGCAAACTTGTGCTAACATGTCACATTCTACCAATTTGCTAGAGGTCACGAATCCATATAGATATATTGTCTTTGTGAGGAAAATTAAGGTTTAAATGTTCCTAACAATTACGTATTCAATGATGAATTAGAGATAATTTATGAGATTAGAATCCGATTTTTTGTTCTTAGTGATGCGTGTTTCTTCCATCTACATATTTTCAATTTGAAACTGAAAAGTCTTGAAAATCAGAAACTCTAAGCTTGCATGTCTGGTCAATATTCATCCAAGTAGCTAGTTTGAGCCTCAAATCATTCAACCTATGAATAGCTTTTGAGACAAAATGAGACTTAATAAATGATTTTGGTGACTTACTAATTAATAACAGTGACGAGACGAGGGGTGAGGTAGTGTAACCTTTCTTAGGGTCGCTGAGCCAGAATATCGTGAGTGCAAACCGGTCATAAGTGTAAGCAAATAAGCTTTACGAATAACCTTTACTAACTTTTTATTATCACAGCTATGAGAAAAATTGAGAGTGAAGGAAATTAAAGATACCTTTTGCTCTAAAATGTATTCCATGACATTATGATGGTTTGATTAATATGAATGGTTTATGCAGGTTTACATAATTCCATTGAAAAGCCTTATAAGGAATAACTAATAACAGGGCTAAAGTATAAATTTCGATATTGCGTCTCCATAAAGCAAAACATACTGCACAAAAATGAGTAGATTAATAGTGGCTTCTAAAATCGCTATTGTAAGTTATTATTTACTACGCGTATCTCACTATTGGCTAAACAATTTCAGAAAAGTATGTGCCTCACAGAAACCATTAACTCTTTGTGATGAATATATGTGCTCAGATATAGTCCCTAATTTCATAGTGTAGCGCAATGCTCCTGCTCGTCGGAGGCACAAATTGCAGACTATAAATTCGTGGAAAACTAAATCACTACGTTGCGAATTTGAAAAAAAACGAATACCTCAAAAACTGCGGAGAGAATGCTTTGTCGAAATCTATTCAGTTACAGAGCTATGTTACCATCAACTAGGCCAATTTATTCTAACAAAATTCCAATGGATACAATTGGAAACACTGTTCTTTTAAACGAAAAATGACCTACGAACGGTTACATTTTGAGCTAAATTTGATTGACTCCCTAAACAAAGTTAAGGCATGAATTTATTCCCTCCATTCTCCACAGAAACAACATGGCAAAATTATCGAATGGTAAAATTCCGTCCATGTATTATTGAATAGTTCATTTGTTTTTAAGTTGACAATTTTCAAATCGTCACTATTTCCGTTCCATTTTCCCGTACCAATCAACATGTGTGTTAGATAAATCTCAATCTTGTTTGCATTTTTGCCTAACTTATGAGAACAAATAAATGGTGATTGAACGACAACGTTATGAGCATACAAAGAGAGCACGCTGCATTTATGTAGGTAACTCATACACAGACATGTAACCAATTTAGTAGGTTATGATATCACTCGCATTTTCTAGATAAAAAAATGACCAGATGTCAAAGGGAGTAGGTTTAGGATTGCACTTGAATTCATCTTAAATCCCTCTCACTCAGTGTCAATCTGCTCCCCTGGTAAACCAGCCAGGCGCCGAGAAATAAAACATACAAATTCAATTAGTTCTCCATCACCATGATTCTCTTCCTGTAATTTTATCATACAGAAGGTTGGTTGGACCAACACCCTCTCTACCATTAGCTATCAACATCATAAGAGTGAGAATTAGGCTTGTTACGCAAAATAAGGAATAATTTAGTTCGTCGTTGTCTTTCTTATTGACTCTGGTGACAATGAGTGGAAATATCCGCGTTTGAGAGACGTAATTAACCTATTAGTATCACTTTTAATGCTGCAAGAAAGATGTTGTACACGACTGTTATTACTTTTCTCCTTTCTCTGTCTATCTGATGGCTGATGATTTTTATGATCAATGACAATGATGATGAATTTGAGTCTGGCGATAATTTTTACTGATTGATGCCCTTACTGCCGCCAACCATTGTAGAAAATCGGACACACACTCAAAGCAGGAAAACCCGATTAGCCAGGATTTTGACCCGGGACGTTGGGGTTGGAGCGCCCTAACCACTCCACCGCTGCGGCTGACCCGGCTGTCAATAAAATCAAAATTGTCTCCCTAAATTGTCGGCAGGTGCCACCAGAGTTCCTCTGGGTCTGCTCAAAGGACCCCGCCGGACTAAGGGCAAACATGCATTTTAAGAAGCATCCGAAACGTATCTCATTTGTTGTATTACTTTTCAGACTTTTTAACAATGAGTGAACAGAATAAATGTCGCTCCTCAGTATCACGCATACATCAATAGCTATAGTATCACCATAGACACGATCAGATCCATGACAAAGCAAATGAAAGATAAATTTTTCTCTATCTTGCACCAAATATTAATATATTTCATTTACAAAGACAGGGTATGAGAAAAGGTGCCAATATATACCCTATGAATCGGACAAATGTTTTTTGATGCTTAAATCTCTTTCCATAAAAAACTATACGTCTTTCTCGACGGCAGACGAAGGACTCGGTACCAACACTTTTCCGGCGAAGTATAATAAGCCCATTTAAGCTCGCGCCAACTATCGCCGCCCCCAGCTCTCCGTTCAACGTACGCTAATCACGTATCAACAAAGCGGGATCAGTCACCACGAAATGAACGCACATCCCTATTATGAGAAAGACTCAACCCAAACAGTTCCTTGTCCGCGTTTACCAACCGGAGAAGCTTTAACAAGACTTTTTTACCACTATTCCGTCCTAGATTCCCTCCGCGGGGCTCCAAATCCCTTAAACAATGGACGCTCGTAAAATGTAGGAATAGGAGAGGATTTCAGTCCGTAGATTAGGACTGCGTGGGAAGCAAGGAAATTCGGAAATTGGGGTTTCACGAAGTTCCTTGCAATCCGTCCTCATTGGAAGAGATACCCCTATGTATTCACGCTTCGATTCATTTCCATTCTCCTTCCACCGCACACTCACACACACGCTCCGCTAATTAACCTCATCGGAATCCCTTCCTCGGATGGAACAAAAGCTCCGCCTTCGAGGAACCATGATCCTCCTCACAATGCCCAATGCCTCTCTTCCGCTATTCTCTCCCCGCCCAAATCCCTTTCGCCTTCCTTTACCACTTATTTTCCCCACTCTCTCACTCATCTGTGATGTGCTCATCGCCCTCTTCCGCAAGTTCGCCCCGTTTTCTCCATCTCGAATTCCTTTTCAACTAATCGTCTTACTCTTTCTCACTTTATGATTTAAGAGCTCCCTGTTAGGGTACAAAATCGAGGGCAGTTTCTGCGAAGTTAGAATTTCACTATAACATTCCAATTTCACTATGTAATTCACAATTGCATAGAAGTTTTAAAAGTCCTCTTCAACTCGTTGGTTTTGCTCGAATCGGAGGAGTGCGAAGTGAAGAGGCAAGAGCTGCAACTAAATACGACCTTGAATTGGGGAGGCCCAATCCAATAGGATCTGCTCCTTCTCTACGGGAACGCAATTACGAAGACTCCCCATTTGCAGCTCTTCTGCTGTCTCCAACTCCACTGCTCGATGCAACCAAGGGATTTAATATATTAAATCCAGCCAAATCAAAGCTGAGTGGATTAGACCAGTAATAGGTTCCAACAGTTACTCATGCGTACTTGTATAGTGTTTTTTTTCAATGTATGACAATTTCGGTATAAGAACTGTGTAAGAAGGAACTTTTAAATTAAAATGAGATAAATACAGAAAAAATAGATCTTAATTTTGATTGATTCGTTAGGGTGTTAAGAGTTTTAAATAAATGTTTTCATCGATCGATCGACTGAACTGATACTGTTTGAGATACTAAGTAACCGAAATGGTAATTAAGCGCATTTAATTCCATTGAAATTAATGAACGAATACACTTTTTTTGAATTCAACAATTTCTTAAAGCTGCAAATTTCCTGCATCGTCGTTAAAGAGCTGATAAATAAGAAAGTAAATCCAGTACGTAATGACTAAGTGGAAATGAGGAAAACTGGTTATCTGAGATCAACATTTTTAAAGTGGATTTCAAATAGTAGTGAAACAATTCAGTAAAGATAAAAATTGAGAAAACAGGAAACAATTTTCTTAATTGAATATTCGAAAGGAAACAGGAAAGTGGGACAGAGTAACATTACGTTTAGGTAATATATTATAAATTCGTAGATTATTAGTTTTTAAATTGGAACTCATTATTTGATTACATTATCCCACGACTAAGTGGAATGTTTTTATGGTTTTCTAGATCCATGCATCCCATCCAAGTCCATCGAACTTAAATCTTTTATGAAAATTAAAATCCTTAAAATTAGAAATGCAGTGTAAGATTTTAACAGTTTTCCCTCTCAGTTCCAATCAGTCCTTCCCTTCCGCCTTCTATGATTTTATCATTCGCCATTCTAGCACAAGGATACTTACGAAGGTTCATTTTCAAAGGATATTCCATGTGTTTAATCATATTAACAGCACGATAGGTTGGAAATAATAGCCCGAACACAATATGATTTTAATTCATAAAATGATGCATCCCTGTTTTTCTGGCAGGATTGGTTCAATATTTTTAATATTAATATTTACGAAGAGCCAAAGACTCTTACCGTTGATAATGATGGGATGCACGAATGCGAAATCTTGGATCTTCGTAAACCAACTTAATACACAGAACAAATTTTCAGCTCAATTAATAATTAATTAGCTGCATAGTTATAAATAGGATTACTTAAGATGAAGATAGATACTGATTACGAACATTGAAGATTTTAAGTATTGAAAAGTATTTTTCACCGAGTATTCAACAGTGTTTGGTTTAAATGGAGGAACTTCTACGGTATCTTATTGATTTGATAATGAATTTAATAATTGAATACTCATTATAAAACAGACAAAAAGAAAATCACATTGTTTCTGCAGCATGATATATACTTAAAAAGCAATTATTTAAAGTAATCGGTTTTCATTGTAGATCAAAATTCGTCGTCATACAGGTCAAAGACGACTTTAGTTTGCTCTAAGTATCGGTAAATACAGATATTCTCATTTTAACAATTGAGTTTAAGAATAAATATTTCACCAAATTATATTTAAATAATTTACAAACAATAATACGCATTATAGAATATTCTAATCATTCGTAGGATAACGTTAACATAAGCACCAAAATTTGCATTTTGCCTTAAGTTTATGACATATAAGCTAGGATAAAGGATGGTCAATATAGTAATTTTTCAGGCTAAATACTGAAAATCGTATGTTTTCAGAATATTAGCGTATTTTTCTAAAAACTGGTCGATATGAATACAAACCTGGAGCCATTTCATGCGTAAAGTAATGATTGTAAATTTTATGCATGGCCAATTATCTTTTTGAAAAACAAAATCGAAATGTACACCTGTACAATCTTTTCTTGAATTATTTAACAAAGTATCGGAAGGTTTTTATTTATTAAAAATATTCGGCATTGAGCTTGAGTTTCAAAAAAAATGATTACGTGGATAAATAAGGAAGATACTGATTGAAACACTACTTCGCCAAAAATGATATTTAAGTTGTATTCCTGGTCAGACTTTTTCCATCAGAAACATAATTATTACTCACTGTCTCATATACTGAGGTTTTTTCACTTCACAATGAACTTCACCAAGTTGTTCAAAACAGAAATTTGAATCCATACGTATTTATTGATCGTTTCCAGGGAGAGCCACCGAAACGGCTGCACTGTACCACCTTAATCCGCTTATTAGGCCCTCCCCACCCTCTCTCCCAACTATAAGATCCTGAATCTACTTTCTACTTTCATATCCCCTTTAAAAAGCTCACCGTCTTAATCCCACCTCCTTTCCCTATCTCGCCGAACTAAACCATGTCGCTTTCCGTCAGCCGAGCCTACCACCCGACCGCTCGCCTTCAATTATGCTGATGGAAAGAAGAGTGTATATACATAATCCGTGCACTAACGCGATATCCTGTAAATATGCGAGGGTAAGCGCAGTTAGGCTAGATAGTGTAATGAAAAGGCTGCAAAAGAGCATAGGGACGTGCTAATATACTTCCATAGTTCTTCCTTTTTCATTGCTGCTATTTCTTCTCTAACCCTTTCCCAATTCCCTTTACATCCACTTTCTTGTTTCTTCCCTTCTTCAGGTCGTGTAACCAAAAGCAGTAGAGACCTCGCCATTTCGCAGAGAGACCTTTTTCACTCTACGATTTCATCCCCTTCCTATTTGCCGTGCTCCGTGCTTCTCTCGCGTTCCATTAACGGCCATCTATTCATTATGAAGAGGTCTCTTCCCTTTACTTTCTCCCTATTTCTACTCCTCTCTTCCCCCATTCTCTCTATCAAAGGCGAGCCTCTTAAATTCCCCACTTACCAAGTCCCTGCGAAATCCTTGATTTGCGAGACGGTTTCAGAAATAAATCGTTTCGATGAGAGAGAGTATAAGAGAAAGGAGAATGGCTCTTAAAAAGACAATGGCCTGATATATTTCTGTTTTAATCACATGGCGGTACTAAAGGGAATAACGCTATCTAGCGTGAGGTGAAATGATCGAGGAATCTAAGTAGTACTGTGCTCAGGAAGACTACTACTTTTTCTATACAGCTTTTGATTCATTTGGAAAGCATTTAAGTTCGCGAGATGGATTTTAATGAAAATGGCTCCGATCATAAAAGCGTATGAGGAAAATTGAGGGCAATTCCTTTCTCTTAAGTGATTGCGAAGAAGGGATAAATGACTTTCTGATCGAGTGTAAAAGGGTCGAGAACTCGGGAAAGTCGAAGTTTGATAAAGAATCGACCCTCAGACAATTGTACTTAAGCTATCATTCAAAGCCATGGAATTTTGAGCCTCATTGAAGCAATGCATTCTCCAATAAAAATTCAAGGAGTTCAAATACTCCCTGCCTAAGTCCCATTGATACAACAGAAATAAGGACCACTCTGATTGGTAGAAAGCTGTATTTAAGTCTACAAGTGGGAGCAGAAATATTTTTTCCTACGTAGCATTATGGGTCAGTGACGACTTTTAAAGACGAATTTCATTCTATCCACCGAAATGGTTCATACAGCATGTGAAATGTATCACTAATAGTTTCCAAGATATGTAGAGGACTATCAACGAAGAGATATTGCTTTCCTCAGGTCTTACGTAATCAGTTTAACCGGCTACAGATAGAATCTAAGAGCATCATTACTGTCGAGTCACAAGTGTTCTCTTGTTTTCGAGTAGGCCTTGAGAGATCCTCATTGATACATTACCTCTTATTGGAGAATAGGTACGTCATAATTCAGTTCCGGATACCACTCAATCAAAATCTAAGCCGTTGGAATTCCAAGCCTGGCAACTTTTACGCGCAGAAGATTTTCAATATTATCTTTAATTCAATATATTATCTTTAATTCGGCTATAAATGGTCGTCGTGGCATTCAAGAAACTATAGATATATAATTCCATGCACAAATTAATGCATGCGGAAATTACGCGTACATGAACCTGAAAAATACGTATGCATATTTATTTTTAATACGATATTTAATCATATATATAAAAAGCAAGTGTCTGTCCGGCCGTCCGTCTGTCCGTCCCCTTATTCATCTCAGAAACGGCTTGCCTTAGAGATCTGAAACAAACTGCATTGTGTTTCTACGTTGCTGAAGGCCCGGGTTCGAACCCAGGAGCCCATAATACATTTCCATAAGAGATGAACATAAAATATGTTTTTGTTACCTGCAGAGGTTGTGTCTTTTACAGAATTAAATTAGAAAAAATGGTCCTACGAAATTGAGATATGTGTCACAAGAAAGGAAAAAATCACAGAATTTTCTTTTAGTCGTGAATCATTCATATAATTTCGAAATTGCGAGAACTTTGATTAAATTACACTGAAAATTCGTAAATTTTTTGGGAAATAAACAAACCATCCCTTTGACGACCAAGGCAATTGTTGAACATTTATTTCATGAGTCATCACATATAAATGCACGGGGATAATCAGTTAGTGTACTTTTCCATAAGGCCATTGTTGAATGTTGATTTCATGAACCATCCCATATAACTGCACGGGGATAATCAGTTCTTATAATTTTTATAAGAAACTTACGATACGTAAAGTACGCTTTTGTGACTTGAAAACAGTAGAATAAATATTAAAAATAATGGTAAGTAATAAATTAAGTTTTTATGATCTTACGGCGGAATTTTTTTGTGCTTAAGAGGACCAGATATATGCGATAATAGATATATTTTTAAACTAAAAAACTAAAGTTCCGTAATGCTTCACGGGGGTGTTTACTAGTTACATATATAATAATACACATCTTAGTAATATTTAAAACACACTCAAACACGTTACTCGGTTTTTAACATCCATTTAAATCGTGCTCCTCGCCTCACTCAAAGAAACTCCTTTTTACTGACTTCATATACATTTTTAAAATCATCAACGAAATTTAATTTTTCCTCACTTTCACTTTCCAATGTTTTATTTACATATTCGCTTACTCACAGTTTCCCTCTCGTATACACGTGAAGGTCTCTCTTCAAATTTGATGATATTTTCCCACCTCGTATAATGTTGTCCACAGTCCTTTTCGTGCTACTTCTCGTAGAAAATATGGTAAGATAAACGAGAATTTTTTTCAGAAGAGAGTAATGTTAACAAAGCAATTGAATCACTCGTTCGGATACCTAAAATACCCAGAAGATTTCGGATACCTAAAATACCCAGAAGAAGCACATTCTCCATAATTAGAGGATGGTTACAGAGGAGTTTCTGAGGTTAAAATTAAACGGCTTTATACGAGGAAGGCAAATGTATCGAATTGGAAACGTCACTATGTTTCTCAAGGGATCACTCAAACACAAAACTAAATTTCGAATGAGGTGTCGAAGCTACGGATCGAATATTAGATTTCCAATGAGTTAACAACGTTTGCATAGGCCAGTAAAATATGTAGATTAAACAAAGCCAAATAAAATTTTCTCTTAATTAATGCAATAAAAGTATAAAATAACTTTCTTCTAATTCCTTCGTAAATAAATGCGTTTCTCATGTTGTAAAATGTGATAAATTGTGTACGAGATAGTATGCTGACTTGATATGGAGTAACAAATGACGGTCGCTCTTCGTCTTCCTTGAAGTCAACTGCTACAAACTGCTAAAAACATATCAAATGACGCAAAAGTTTAAATGGAGCCACCACAATTTCAAAAATATTTTCTCACACAGTGATTTTCCCTAACCAATGTTAGTACATGGAAGAAACTCAAGCGCGAGAAGATGAAAGTTGCAGAATGATAGTATTAGAATTAAGATCGGTATTTACAAAGACGTGATAGTCAAGGTGTTGCTGAATTTTTAACTGATAACTCAAACGTAGCGTCCCAACTATAAGTTAAATCGCAGTATTTCTGTTTATTATTGAAGAGTACTTAATTAACCGTAAATAGGTTTCGATGAGAGAGAGTATAAGAGAAAGGAGAATGGCTCTTAAAAAGACAATGGCCTGATATATTTCTGTTTTAATCACATGGCGGTACTAAAGGGAATAACGCTATCTAGCGTGAGGTGAAATGATCGAGGAATCTAAGTAGTACTGTGCTCAGGAAGACTACTACTTTTTCTATACAGCTTTTGATTCATTTGGAAAGCATTTAAGTTCGCGAGATGGATTTTAATGAAAATGGCTCCGATCATAAAAGCGTGTGAGGAAAATTGAGGGCAATTCCTTTCTCTTAAGTGATTGCGAAGAAGGGATAAATGACTTTCTGATCGAGTGTAAAAGGGTCGAGAACTCGGGAAAGTCGAAGTTTGATAAAGAATCGACCCTCAGACAATTGTACTTAAGCTATCATTCAAAGCCATGGAATTTTGAGCCTCATTGAAGCAATGCATTCTCCAATAAAAATTCAAGGAGTTCAAATACTCCCTGCCTAAGTCCCATTGATACAACAGAAATAAGGACCACTCTGATTGGTAGAAAGCTGTATTTAAGTCTACAAGTGGGAGCAGAAATATTTTTTCCTACGTAGCATTATGGGTCAGTGACGACTTTTAAAGACGAATTTCATTCTATCCACCGAAATGGTTCATACAGCATGTGAAATGTATCACTAATAGTTTCCAAGATATGTAGAGGACTATCAACGAAGAGATATTGCTTTCCTCAGGTTTTACGTANCTTTAAATTGAGAAACTTAAAATAGTGCGTATTGCTACTCGAGTTTTCAAATAATTTAGATAGAATGGTGCATTATGCAAATGTTGGGGAGATTTAGGTAATTGGAGAACAATAGCATTCGTAAGAGAATCTATAACGCCTTCGTAGAGAAAGATCATTGAATGATATCAGTGTCTAGAAATAAAATCCTACCCATTATTCTAGGATTCGTTATTAAAAGATAGAACTTCAAAGTAGGAATGAGGTAACATCCTTGTAGTAGGATTGTTAAAAGTACATCGACATCTAAGGTCATTTAGCACGTGGGCCCCCACCTGGAATAGAACCCGGGACCTCTTTCATCGAAGTCATTGCCCACTTGGCCATCCGGGAGCCCAACAACATCCTTATTTTAGAGATGTAGTGGAGGAAAGTACAGATAGGTCGGAATAGTTTCCATCTCGTTTACAAAAGCAAGTATTCAGAAACACTAAAGGTTTGAGAATGACGATTATGTGAATGAAATATTTTCCGATGAAAATCTTCAGGCATAAGAAACTATACAAATTTTGACTTAACAAAGTATATAAAAGTGTATAAAAGGTGTATCCAATATATAAAAATCAATATACAAATTATATAGTTATGTATTAAATAGTTGTGAATCATACTGATTGAAGTAGTGAAGTGACTGACACTATTGGAAGATTTTCCGGGCTTATCACGCCCTTCCCAATAGTTGTTTACAGTAGTAAAGTATTTCTTGTTAGGAATTACGCTTGGTTTGTTATAATTAGGAAAATTCGTGTGTTTTTGATATTACGTAATTATTTTTTCCATAAGTAATTCAGATTCTAATCCTAGTTCTCACCAACAAGTATGTAGTAAATTCTAATTCCTACACTCTTTAATAAAGCTTTCTATGTATTTTTTGATGAAATTCATACTGATAGCCGCTGCAATTCTACAGATATTTAAATGAAAACTCCGGGATCTAAATAGATTACTGTTAAGATATTTTATATCCTATGATGAGTTTTCCAATCGCCAACGTGCAGAGTTTTGAAAACTTGTTAGACCAATTATGAATCGAATCAGAAGAGGTCTTTCTGTCGGTAATGATGCTTGATTAATGGCTTGAACAGAAAAGTGTCATCATACCATCTCTTCCTTCATCCTCCTCTTATCTAGACGGAATCAATTAGTTCAGACATAAAGGTATGGTTAAATAAAATAATCAATCCAGTTTTTTTTGGATTCCTTCTAGCACGATACGTATTAACCTATCGCGCAGTCTGGACATAAGATAAACAAAGCAGTTTCCATGGCATTCGCTCCGGCGCAGATTTTCGCTAACTATGGAAGTAGGAATCAATGCGTTTAATTAAAATAGGGCAAACGCGACAGGGATGACAGGAGCGAAAAAAAATTTAATTACTTTCCGTTGAGGCGGTAAATTAAAAAGAGCGCCGAAAAAGTAAAACGCGAGGGGGCCTTTTGACCAATACGTTTCATTCCCTCTTGTGTCACTAAGCGTCATTGCCTATAAAAGAATATTTTTTTTCATACAGCTCCAACATCCTGAAATATAAGCTTGATCTCTCGAGAGAAACGGAGGTCTGATTTCGTTACTTAAAAATTGCGAGGATATTATATTTTGAAGGAAATTCTCCATAAATGTAATTTCTATTTTTCCTTACCTATATTCTAGAATACCTATGTTTACTTACTTAGAGGCTAATTAATTTAGCTAATTTCTCACTAATAATTATTACAATTAAATGCATCTTACCAATGAAATATTCTATCAAATTCCAATAATAGAATAAATATATAATAATAATTGTAATAGAACTATTTAGTCAACTGGTAGAAAGATCTGCAATATTTATCTATGCGAAGACTTTCAGATTAAATGTAATGGGTGAATTTTGGTAGACAAGTTAAATTAGGAGGAAGGATACATCTTGGATGGGCAATCGATTCTTAAAACAGTGACGTAGCAATTAGTACAGGTTATAACTCAAAATCAACTGTGAAAGGAATGAGACAATCGCGTACCGGAAAATCTGGGGCCCTTCCGCGGTAAATAATAGAGGGACCTTCGCCTCAGGGTGATGAGATCAAAGAGACATCAATATTCGATCAATGGAAAGTGGTTTTCGAGCCTCAGCTTATAAATTGAAAGATTAGTGCTGCTTTTCCTCTCAAACTTCATTACATGATAAATAAGTAGTGAAATATTTTAGACATTTATCGATGATATTGCATTTGAGACGAAACAATTCAAAAATTAATATATACCATTGAATTTGATGATGCGATGGGCGGCAATGTATACAAAGGTATTTAATGCTTAACTTAATAGCAAAAATGACAAACATCAACCCTTTTGATCAATGTACGATATAAAGGCTGCCACGACACTGAAGGCGGTATTGTAATAAAACTCTCAAAGCTATGTAACAATAGAGGCGGTAAAGTCACTCTATTTGCGATCAAGTGAATCTAAACAGTAAATATTTACAATAATTTCAATTCTTTAATGACACAAATATTCACAATCAATGCTAAAACCTAAAGATTAGAGATGTTTTACATCCTATAATAATGTCTAGCCATAGAAGAAAGGAGTTATAACCGCTTGGTAGTAAGCTGAAGAGAAAGAAAGAATTTTTCAGAATAAAGCCATCAATTGTTTGAATTGCGGGTGTGGCAAATGCCCATGAAAGTAACGAAAAGGATTGGGACACAAAAATGAGAGGTAAAGTGCTGTGGTGTATCATGAAGGAAATAAAAGTGATATAAAACCAGAAAGGACGTTTCCGGAAGGGAAATGGATAGTAAAGAGCAATAAAGGAAGGATTCATATTTATTTTCTTACGTTAAATGTCCAAAACACAGCTTTCAGGCTAATTTAATCGCAAATAATTACTAACTTAAACATCAGTGAGTCCTCCTGCATGGGAGACCTTAACACTGGAAGTGGGACGCGTTAATCACTTCGCCTTCTAGTGAAAGGCAGGCTAATGCCGAGAGAGAACTTTTAGAATGAAATTAAGGGAACTAGCAGTAACTTAAAAGTAAAAGAGGTGCCCTTGACATACACTTAATGAGACAAAACATTATTATCTAGTTAATTAGGAGTATTAGATTTTTTTAACATTGGCAATACTAGTGTTGTGTCTATGCACTTAATTCATGGCAATTTCTTTCGTTTAAATTAAATTGAGATAATTCTTATGATCTCAACTTTAACTTGAAGTTAAAAGGTCATAAGAATAATCTCAATTTAATTTAAATGAAAGAAATTGTCATGAATTAAGTGCCTTATCGTGCCAAGTACCTAAAATCCTTTTCTTGTTTCTTATGATTGAATTTTGATCATTCGTATAATATTATCTAGTATTAATACCTATCTACATAGATAAAAATATGAAAGAATGGAGCTATCTAACGAATTCCCAATGTCCCTTTTGTTTTTTCTTTATTATTTACGTATTATTTAAATTCTTCTCTCGTTTTACTTATAAAATTTGAGACAAACATAGGATAGGTGATTATTTTGCAGCTTTTCTATTATCTCCAATCTTGGCAAATCGAGTAACCTATTCGATCACTTTTTCAGTTGTGCCTCATATTATTTTGCCCTATGTAAAATGTATTATCCGTTCTCCCTTGCATTCCATAATTACCTGTACATTTATGTGGCTTGAATGCAATTATTAGATTTTCTGCAGAATATAAATTTTATTTTTAATTATTTGAACTATCAATGATTATTTGTTGATAGTTATTTAGAGAATCTATGATATATGTATAATGTCACTTGCAAAACTATGTATACTTCTGTTGAGTTGGGTAAATTAACTATCTGTAAACGGTAAAGAAGTAACATATTTGGGAAGGAAATGTATATATGAAATATTAAGAAAATTAAAATTACAAGAAAATTACGATTGGTTTGATGTCAAATGATATTTTAGAATATATAAAGGACTCTTTGATATTATAAGATGTAATAAATGTCTCAATTCTGTTCGGAATCTGTGATAAAAATGGTTACTGTTACTCAAAATGCTGGTTGTGCATTTTGCGAGTTTAGATACACTTAGCGAGTTTAGCGTACATTAAATCGGGTAGCACTAGCAATCTTTATTATCATCGTCATCTTGTAAAACTGTGAACATTGAAGTTCTGCGGGTTCTTCACACTATCCTAGATTTATTTCTGTTGAGGCGTTTCTATGTAGAAGACAGGTGTTACTAATCCACTAACTAGTATTTTTTCTTTACTTCACTTTCATCAGCTATACTCTTCATCAGCTCTTTTATTACCCGACTTGACTATGAAGTTATACTCAATCGCCAAATTCTCTCCAAAAAATTAGGCGCTCCATGATTATTAAATGTTAACATAAAAATACCGAATTTGTGTACTCCTATCATATCTACCACCAAAAATGACGTATAACACTCTCAGATTGCAGCCTCCAGCAATTGCATTTTTCTCCTTAAGAAATAAATCCCGGCAATTAAGCTCATCCCCAGGGTAATCCGCTTAAAATAAACCGCATACACCTGAGATTTTTTACCTCCACATCCGCGATCGAAGGAAAAGAAAATTGTCTTTCCCTCGAGACAACTTTATCTCCCTAAACCTCCTCTTCATTCTACGCAGGGTAAATTAATAAATCATCAACATCTGCATTTGGAAGTCTTACAACCGAGGGCTGGAGATCCGAGAGATGTAAGGATGCGCCCCGAAACGGGCATCCGTCGTGCCAAGAACTGAACAGAATTAGTGTAGTTTCTGCCACTATTACGCGTACTCTGGCAAAGGGATGAATTACGCATGAGACGGAGTTCGCGAAGTCGAAAGGGTTGATGAATAAGCGAGGATTCGGAGTGCGGGATTCGGGAACGACTTACGGAGGTGACGAAACGGAATGAGTGAGCGAAGAAGAGGGCGAAAATTGCGGGGAAAGTAGAGACACGCAATAAATAAAGGCGGGATATTAAAGTCTGGGAGAGAGGAGCAAAAGAGGAAAAAAGGTTGCTTTATATGGAGACAGGAACTGGAGGAGCGCAGAAATATGACGGGGGAATATTTTTAATATTTGCCCTGTCTTCCCATTAAAGTCGGCTGAGAACGAATCATGGTTCTTAAGGGTTATTTGGAGAAAATAGATGAGATCCCGAGCGGAGAGATATGAGTGTATGTTCACAGATCTTGTAATCTACACGTGAATGTTTGAACTAGCAAATATGGCTGTAATTGAGCCTTTCATTTCCATTCAAACGTATTTTTTTCATTTTGTTAGATTAGATACGTCTTTATCTGGGTGATATTGATATTAAATGGTCCTCTGTTATACCTAATCCATCAGCATGTTGCGTTAATAATATACGTAGAGATGGGGGATTTGATCAAATAAAGATATGATGGACGAGACTGCTACTTTCAGGGACAGGGTTTTAAATATTAATATGTGGGTAATATTGAATATAAATTGTAGCATTTTAGCGTTGTTTTTCTTTTACAATTTTATTATCCTTTACTTTCAGAACTAAAAATATTCCATACTGATATCAGTGACTCATTTAAATTCAGATCTTAATGCGATTTAATTGGTGATGGACATAGTATTTATATGCATAAATTCTGACTGGATTAGGATTAAATTAAAATATTTTATTCAGAATAATATAATCATGAGGAACTCTAACTCTAACTCTGGTATAATAATACATATAATTAACATTAAATAATGTTAACTGTAAGGCTTGTCATTATATTATTTTGTTTGAGTCGAAATGAAGAATATTATTAATATCCATGCAAATCCATCATCTGTAAAGAAGATTAACTACAACCTTCACTAACAGATCATTATAATACTGGCCCCAACATCCCTTATTCTTTTTTGAAAACGTAACTATCATATAAGTAATTTCTCGGTGGAACAGCATTTTAGTTAATTTTACTTTAATTCAGTAACAAACTTACTTTACACATGGTATCTGCTTTCATCAGCCACAATTGAGTTGACCAAATTTAAAGGAAATACAGAGTTATAATTCTAAAGTCATAATTCGGTGTGTAATTTGTACCCAACTACACAAAAATTCGTGTTCTTATTCGTCCTTAGGAGAAACTGTAACTAAAAAGTGTTCGATCTTATTCGAAATAATCATACAATTCTGGCCCCTTCAGGATATCTAAAAACTAGTTTTATTTTCCAAAATATCTTTGTAATTCGTTTCCCTTAATGTCCTAAATCGGAATTGTTCGGTGATGCAACTCAGTTACTCGGAATCGTTGCTATCAAAAGAATATCAAGTATCTATGTACATATCAATGTAAATGCATCCATAATAGTAAAATGAACTAAAAATAAAAACGGTTTTCAATTTATTGCCAACTTAACAAAGAGGAAATGTGCACGATCGCTAATATCTGGTACTATATAATCCATTTCAAATTTTATAATGCATATAAATGAGAGGTTTGTCCCGTGGATTTTTATTTTCCTTAAACATTGCGAGTGAAATAAACCGTTTCGTAGTAAAACTAGCACAATTTTCTCATGCCATTAGTTTCGAAAGAAACAATTTGAATTATGACGTATTTTACTAATTCTGAAACTACAAATGCGGTTAGAATAAATCAAAATTTCTGCCATGACCATTATGTTAATTGCTCGTAATGGAATAATATTTGATTTTCAAGAGCAAAGTAACGATATTATTTTATTTTTACTAATTAACTGCCATAATTTATTCACTGTGGGCGCTACCTTCAAAGATACATTATATTTGAATACACGTGCATTACAAAAATACAGATCTACATAAACAGGGCGAACTGAAAATGTTCCAGAAGAATTTTAGTTTATGCAGAGGTTGTCTATTGTAATTGTATGAGGTAAATAATTATAAACCACTAAGTTCACGTGATTTTGCCGATAATTTTTCTACTTGGAAACGAATTTGATGAATTGGAAATATTTTTGCTTTATTTTCCTTGAGTCTTACGAACAATAAACTTGCAGTTCTTCAAAGGTGTTTTACAGGGTCCATGATGATCGTCCTAAAACTTTTTCTTCTCCCTGTTTTCAGGGCATGAGAGATTTATAATTATTAGGCTACCAGATATTTTACTAACAGCTTTGAAATGGCAACTCTTTACATGCAAATAATAAGGGTTCGCTACGATTTATTTAACTGTATCTTACCCCAAAATTCTATTCTTAGCATTTTTTACATTCGGAATTGCTAAATTAATTTCAAGTACGGTTTCTTACTTCCTAATATGTCTCTTTATAACTTATAACTTCTAATGCGTCTTTATACTGCTATTAAATCTATAAATCTGCTTATAGGCAGCGGTTCCTTTACTTTAAGTTTATATCTATCAATAATATTACGGATGTGAAACGAATATGAGATATTTTAAATTAGCCGACATTACCTCGCACAAGGGGTGTTATGGCGAAAAATTAAGCCACGGATGGGACGAAAGATATGGCCTATAAGTACGTACTGCAGAGCTTGCTACCTCGATTATTTCTCAGAAAGACAGATTATTACGGCGCACAAAGCACGCTTTGCGGAAGCCTAGGGAATACGTGAGGCGTATTCGCATCGTCTTTAAGGCCTCAGCTTCGGGGCAAAAGCGCATGATAAATACGGATGGAAATTTGCAGTCATGCCGACGATAAATATCACCACATGGCGAACGTTACCCGCTCACTTTATGTTACGCCGAATTTTCGGGAGGAAGGTTTTTCTCTTCCGACACACAAAGAACCAGAAAATAGAAAGATTCGGGATGGATACTGCGAGAGATTTAATAGGAGAGTGGAGGGGGTCGGTTAAAGCTGTCTAGTGCCGAACTTTCTCTCCGGCCCAAATCTCTCCCATCGCACTTTATCTCTTATACCCTTTCTCCGTGCGTTAAGCCATCCCACGCCCAATGCCCATTCACTGCGAGTTACCTTTAGGGCAACGCAGTTTAGGGGATATACTTAAATGAGACGGCGCCGAGGTAAAGCTTGCGCAAATGCAAAGCCGATCTTTTTACTAGTCCCTTTTGCGCTGCTTCGCCTCGATGCTAATGCCCCGGATTTGAAAAACGTTGCGACGTTAACCGCAGGGCACCTAGGTATACCGTAGTGCGCCCAGACTGTATTCGAATCAAGATACGGGAATCGTTACGGAGCGATTAAAATCCTGCGTATAGAAATAAAGAGGAACGGAAGCGGGACGAAAACGTACGCACACGAGGAAGAGGTAATCGTCGAAATTTTCGGCCTCATTATTCCTGAAGATTCATTTGCATATTTTGATAGGAAAATGCCTTTTTCTATTTTTTCTATCCTCCGTCTATCTCCGCTGAAATGAAAATACGAACCGGAGGATTTTTATTTACATACTATGACTAAATATTGGAATGTTCGCATTTAGAGCAAAAACGTTCATTACCCCCCAGAACCCCTAGGACAGATTCGGGTGCTGATTGAAATCTGATTATGTAAAGCAGGAGCGCATATAAGGAGAGTTTATGTTGTTCCAAGCTCTCCACCCATGAAATCAGGGGGGGTAGATCATGTGAGAGCATGGGAAGTTAAAGGAGTATAGAAAATAAAAGGAAAAACAAACAATAAAACAATATCCTTGCATGAAAATATTCGCAGGAATACTCGTGTGAATGGTCTCCGTGATCATGCGAATTTGCTCTCGATTTACACCAAGTATATTTAAAAATATTTTATTCTATTAGGAACACTTAAATAATTCTCGTAATTATGGATGATGATTGCAGGTATAACGCCATTAACAATATCTGCCGATGATAGTTACGGTA
Organism: Ladona fulva; assembly: GCA_000376725.2. Taxonomy (NCBI): domain Eukaryota; kingdom Metazoa; phylum Arthropoda; class Insecta; order Odonata; family Libellulidae; genus Ladona; species Ladona fulva. Next base: position 589,381 of record KZ308240.1, read on the forward strand.
ATACCGTTTAAAAGGATGATATATGCAGTGCCAAAGTTGTTTCAATGTGCATTGCATTTAACACCTGTGTTTACATTTACCTGGTTTGTAGGTAGCACCTTGTTTTCCTTGTGGATCTGAAAATAAACTTAATCCTACCACCACCCTGATATAAAGATCGCTATCACTCATTTCCTATTGCAAGTGTCCTCGGCATAGTGGCGTTAAGTTGCAATTACTTTTATTGGTGATTAAAAACATCGCACTTCAGGGCTAAAACTTCAGTGTGGAAGCACTTGCAGAGTTCTAAGTATTATCTTCTTCCCTTCCAAGATGGAATTAGATAATACAAAATAATATCTATAGGATATAGTATAGTTCCTATTCATAGGAACTTTTCTCAACAAAAACGACGGAAAAGTAGCCGTTGAGCTACTATGCATTTGTAGAATTAATACACGTGTTATAGCTACTGTTATATTCTGGCCAAAAAGTAATTTCATAACATTAGGATTAATAAGTATCTATCCTGTTCACTCAAATCTAGAAGAGGTAAAAATAATGTCCTCAATCTTAAACAAATGTGTACGGCATTGGATAGTGATAAAATTATTTACAAATTGTATTAATCCATAATGTGACTGTAATTGCATTAAGTGAAATTCTATCCAAAGACCTCTGGAGATTAATTTCGGTCAAAATTTAGAATTACAACGTTTTTGCAATGTCACATCTCTCGCTGTTTGAAAAGTAAGTTAATTTCGAGAAAGCAAGGTCGTTGAGCTCTGAGTATGTATATTTTAAGCTTTTGTGCTGCATGGATAATTATGAAAGATTAATCATTAAAAACTGAATCACTAGGTGGTGGGTATTTTAATAAATAAACAAGGAAATAACGCATTTGTGTGATATTCTACGAACGACACGCGAGATTAGCTGAATAGGAAATTAGACTGCACCCCATCCCACCACCCTCCCACACGCTGGGAGGCGGCTCGCATAGTATATCTATCTATATTTTTATAGCCTTAAAATATTCAGAGTGATAAATATACTTCATCCTTTGTTATTAATTCATTTATTTCATGAAAGAGCATATCATAAAAGCGAAGAATTGTGGGATTTACTCTTACAGAATTATTTAACCAAATGCTGAAAGAGAAAAAAAAAGCTTAAGTCAAGGGAAATAGAAAATGATCGAAGGACGAAGGCAATTTTTGGATGGGATACTGAATGTCCTCGCGTATGATTTATTGAACGCTACCAAGAGTAAACATGACACTCTTCTGCTGATTTCTACTTCTACTTTCGACAACTACGCAAGACTGAATTATACATAATAAGATTGAACTACTGAAACAAATGTATATTTTCACGAGGGCACTCCTTTAAGATTTGATACAAAGGGAACTTAGAAATTTTAACAATAGAAAAATTTAGAAATATAGTACAGGAATAGTATAGTAATATAACAAACTCATGCTTATGAAATAAGCATCAGTTATCAATGTGACAATTTACTTGGTGTATAAAAGGAGATATCATATAATAACAGCTTACGAAAAAAATGCATTCATCAGGATCTCTAAAATATCTTCCACGACAAGTAATGTTGATAAATTTTGTTTGTAGTATTTTATAGTAACAGTCATGTGTCTATATTAAGACTGTCTTTGTGAATTGCTGTGATTATTAAATGATGATAACTTATTTAAGTTAATTGTTAAATTATGACATGTATATTGTCGTCATCAAGTGACCCGATATCTAAACGAAATGGAATTGTATGATAAATAAATTAACAAGATATGCTAGAAATAATGAAAAATAGCCAGGGATACTGATATTTATATAATAGGTCTTCGTTTTGTAATAAGAGAATCACTTTCGGAGTACAAGCTTGAAAAGCCTGCCAAAAATGGGCCAAATGTATAAATAAAGAAAAGTCATATTTTATCCTTACCTAGTCCTACAACTATTTTATCCTATCTTTTATTTATTTATTTATTTATTAATGAGTACATTGCAGTTTGGCCTATTGGCCAGGTGGCAATGTTGGAGGGGGTATAACATATAGTTTTAGTTAGTGAAGAACGTATATGAAAGCTATTGGCACACATCTGAAACATTCGTACCTACACTTACCATCTGAATCATATGTACGTACGCGTAGCACTTAATGTATTAGATTAAACTGGATACAATAGTAGCTTTTGATAGCGATACATTGTTTGACTGTTTTAGGTCATTTAATTTTCAATTGAAAGTTTTTCTTGATTTCCGAAATTAATATATCATTAATTTGTTTCACATAATTTATTTTACGTCTTAACATTGTAGTTCTTTTGCATCCAAAACGTTACTTGAATATTAATTATTATTACATAAAATTGTTGAAAAGTAATCCTTTTTCGACCGTGGCATCTATCCGTTGTTTTCCAGTCTTTAAAGTAAGGTTATAATTAAATTTTTTGCTACAACTATTATTTGTGGGAAAGTATCGAAGGCTAACCATATTTTTAATTGGTCATATTCCATTTACTTTATTTAATTTGGTTAGGTGAGAACTATATGGAAAGACTCTTTCATGGACGATTTTTCAGCATTAGTTCTCGCGAATGAGAAATTGGAAACTTTTAAAACATAAAATGAGGAATCGTTTCGTTATTTACTTCCATTACTTCTACTCATCGAGTTGGAAATATCTCACTGTTTCCACAATTTAAATTGCCCGAACCCCCATTATGAGTAACCGCTGCGTCGGAGGAAGAATTTACATGAAGGAAATCGACATTTGAGCCGTATCCTGATTAAATTTTAGCGTTTGTACTCGACTCCCTTATTGGATATGCATTGCCGACGAGTGGAAGAACACTCTGGAGACGCTCGCGGACGAGACTAACAGAACAAGATTGAAGGAATTTAACTTCAGCCAATTTCTGGAGCTCCCAAATGGATTTAGCACGAGTCGCAACGCGTCATTTTGCTACGAGCCTGCATTTCGATGCATTAAAATAAGGAGGAAATGAGAGAGGAATAGACGAGGAAGAGGGATTCCGAGTGGGGAGGGATTGACGGGTGGCGATGCCGAGATGAGCGGCGGGAAGGGGAAACGGGATGGGAGGGGTGGAGAGAGAATGTGAAAATGGAAAAAAGTGGACGGACGGGATGAAGAGTGTTCGCCTGGGGAAAGACTCCATCGAGCAGGAAGGGTAAGGTAGCTTTGAATAAGAAAAAAGGAGATCTCGCCAAGATCCGCCGAGATGATTTCTTTTCTTTCAACTTTCCCTCCGCTTTCTTAACGAATGGTAAAGGCCCAATTCAGGGAACATTTATCCAATACGATCAAGGCATTTCGGCGGGAGGATATTCGCCAAGAGCGGGGTGGAGATTTTTGGGAGAAAAAAGACCTGCTTCGGTTTCACCAGAGAGATTTTGAATAGCGAGTACGAGTAATCTCTCGGATCCTTTATATTTTCGCCCGATTTGAGATTAATTTTAAGGTAATACCATTTCAACGCATCAAGTTAATATCCGATTTGGAGTTTGAAAGAAGAAATGCCTAATCTTACGATGACAGATGAAAGCTCCGAAGAAGCTTATAAACCTGCATAAATCTTTAAGCGAATAATCCGAGTGATTAATTCCGTTGAAAAAGCCTATTCGGACGCTATCGAAGCGCACTTTTCTGAGGATAAGTAGCTCTCGTCCAATTCCCCTCTCTTCTCGTTGTCCACTTTTCTTTCCCTTATCCAATTTTCGCGCCGCCCTGCCGTTTCTACACCTCCTTCCTCTTTGCGGGAATTCCCTCACTTGCTACCCTTCTCCATGAAATTATCCCCGTTTACCTCCTCCTAGTCGTTCCCCTGTTGGTCGGTTAGGCGCTGTGGTTAGCTCACTCGTCTAAATTTCAGGATTCGAATCCCGGAGAGGAAACGATTCTACGCGTCTAATGGGTTAATAATGACAAGAAGGAGCTCTTGCGCCTAAATATCGCCCAAAAAGTCAAACACATCAATAAGCTGTATTTAGTTGGTTTCTAAACGAAAGCAATGAGTGATTAATAATCGAATAGTATGTCTCAGTCGTCTGACCTTCTCTTATATGTTCTTTGAAGTAGCCACTCGGATTATAATCTGGGAGTTATAGATCACAACTGATTCTGTGTAATATGCTACATTACGAGGCAGAATTTAAATTTCTACATCCAGAAGTCTCAGACTAGAGTTCCCAGGGTCACACGTGACCCGTTCAAAACGTTCTTTGCGGCTCCTGTACCTTAGCTACTGACACTATTATGCGATTCATATGTGATTTTCACTAGTGGTCTATTAATGGAATGAGCAATTAGAGTACTTTATTTGAAACATACAAGCAAAAGTGCAAACTCGTATTTTATTATTATTACACCATATACATATATACATACATCAGCAACTGTTTACAGAGGTAGGTTGGTCAAAAGAATAAAATATTTGCCATTGGTGCGCAAAAGATCTCCAATTGCTCATATGGCCCACTAGAACTATAGCTTCAGACTACTTGTTTTAAACAATATGTAAGTTTTTCGATTTTAATCTAATGAAGAGAAATCAAATTTATGTTCCAACTTTAAAAAGCACTAGTAATCAAGACATATGTGTCTCTTAAAATACGGTCAGGTCAGTCTATAAAATATTTCTTTACTTAGAAGTGTTAAAGGAAAATGGAATTCTGCATTCATTACGTTAAATACTGCAATATTGCTGATTTCAATTTTTCTTTCCTCGATATCAGATCTCTCCTTTTTCCATTTCCGAATCGTCTTCCTCTAGTTCCACCCCTTCACTAATTCCTCCTTCTCCAAAAACACCTTCCTGTAACTTTTTATTCCACTTTCCTCGCACCTTTGCCCGCACTTCCTCTTAGCCTGACCTTGACAACGTAACGCGGTTGAAGATGCATGCGAAAGATATACTATCTCCCCTGCCCTCGCATTTCTGCGGTGCTTCAGCGCTCTTGCGAGGGGAAAAATGCATGAGGAAAACCGAGGATGGACGCAACTCTTTAAAAAGTGAGTAGGGTAAGAGTGGCTGAGGAGGTGGAGGAGGCACCCTCCTGCTGAGGGGTAGGGAGGTGAGGATGCAACGTGTGGGTGGGACGGAAAGATAAATGAGAGAATGGAAGGGTCACGTGGTTGTGGGTCTTAAATGGGACGCTAGGGGGAAGTGCGGTCTGGGGCGACGGCGTATTTTGGGGTGCGGGAGTTGGACGGGCATAGGCGGTACCGTAGGAGTGGAAATCGCGGAGGAGAAAAAAAGCGGGCGAAAGCCTTTGGGAAGCAGCGAGAAAAATAGTAGGGGAATCTAGGCTGAGTAGCGAGAAGAATAAGAGGAGGTTTAGCTTTGGAGGAGGTGGTTTATGTGGATAAGGGGATGGAGAGCCAAAGTGAGTGGTAAATGGGAATTAGGGAGGAGGAAAGTAGTTTTCCTTTGGGAAGGAACGGGGAGAGATAATGGTCCCCTCCGTCAGCTCCTCCCACTGTGAATTGGTGAAGAATGAAACCTCCTTGGGGAAGAATAAGAACGCTCCTAAAGAACAGAGGCACCGGCATAAAGAATTTGTTTTCAAAGATTAAAAGATGTAAGGCTTGTTTACGGTGACCGTGGAAACTATTTGTTCCGAGTTTGTTGGTGTTTTTTTAACGCAAATGAATCCCTTGTCGCCGAAATGCCCTGTGATGTTACGATTTGAGAGTGAAGGATAGGAGATCGGAAATTATGTAACTTATTTTCGATCGCGGGCTTTTATTTTCGAAGGAATTTGGCTCGAAATATGTTTTGGTTTCTTTTAACTTCTCAGTAGAGGCGAGTCGTGAACCAGCGTTTGATTACATTATGCGGAATCCGAGAAAGATTTTCAAAGGAAAGACCTCACGAAAAAAATTTTCGAGACTTTTTTGTTTTTGAAACGGAAGGATAAGGATTTCCGTCTTAGTGTTTTTTCCAAAAGTTCCTTTAGAAGGTAAGATATTATCAAATTCTTTCGAAAGAAGGGCTAAATGAATCGGTTGTACACACCGTTCATTGCAACATACGCAAGTAAACGGAGCGATATATGGCAAAATATTTTATAGGAGGTACCTTAAGTGTTGGTCTTGCTACCATGTCCTAATGAATGGAATATTTTTCATTTGTCTTTTAGTACCCGTTAGAGAAAAATGTACCTTTCATTTGCTTTTGCTTCAGTTTTATTTATGGCTGTGATCATACAAAAGCTACATAGCTTTGAGTAATGCTGAATAATAAAGTTGATTAAGGTCTCTCTTCTTTGAATTCTACGAAAAGTGTTGCATATAAGTACATAGATTCAATGTCCTTGTGGACATTGAATCTATGTACTTATATGGACTTGTTCCGCTTACAACATTCTGTCTCAGTGAGGAAAGCAAGGGCAAACAACCTCATCTTCCCAAGTAAGCCTCACAACTTTCCCCTGGCTGTTCGTAGCTAATTGTAGAGGGGATGAGGTTCAAACCAGCCTTTAGGCTGAAAACTGTACAGACCATGAGTATTCCTGTAATTAATATAGATTTAAGCTCCAGTATATTGCGTTTTTCAGATTTTTAAATCACACACATATTAGACATTATAATCAATTCATAAACACTAGCAATATTATCTTACAATCTTGTTAATAAAAAATCATTAAGCAATAACTCAATTTTGTACATAAATAAAGCTCTTTGGATTGGGATAAAATCTGATGATCCCACATAAAGAGCGTGTGTTGGCTGAAGTTCAGGTGCTTTCTGAAACATTATTAATGCATCAAGAGACACAAATTCGAAAGTTAGAAATGCTGCGGAAATATTATATTTTCATTCAGCGACAAGAAAGGGTGTTGCGGAATATACAGACGGGAAACAGAAGACGTCAAGCGTGGACGTGCCGTTGCGTATGACAACCACCTCTGGGAAATTCATGAATACCAAATGCGTGTCCATACGAAACAGAGGATCGTGCATTAGTCGCTATTTCGCAGCACCGGCGGACGGCATTTCTGACTGGCGTCGGCAAAAGAGACAGCGTTCCAATGGCTAAGGAAGGAGGGAAGGGAAATGGGAAAGAATGAGGAGGACATCGGGAGTTGACAGTGTCAACACATCGGTGTCCGCTGGTAAACTGGATGTACATATAAAGAGACGTGTTTTGCGTATACTGATGGAAATGGCGCTTGCGAACGGGGGTCGGGGTTGGTGAAACACTGAATGTAACGAAAGGGGGAATTGGCGCAGGAAAGAGCGAGGTCGGGGATCATCATGGGGAACTTTAATGAAAGGCATGGAAAGACTCGCTAGGACGGGGCGGTGCCAATGAAAAATTACTCGCATGCGTGCGCGCCAAACTTAAGGGCACAAACGCCCCGGATCACGCGTTGCTCACAGGGTGAGCGACTTAATTACGGGGAGGTAATTGGAGAATTTATCTCCCAGAACGGCATTTTAAGCGAAGTTTCTATCATCGATCTGGGATCATAAATTAGCTTGATATTTTCAAATCAAGGTTGCGTTGATTACTTCGTGAAATAGTGTTAAATAAATGCATGTTTATATACCTTTATCCAGACACAATCTTGTAAGTATTTCCACGCGGTGTAAGATGATGAATGAGAGATAAGAAATTCCATCGTGTTTCTTTTCTTACTTATTAACTTTTTTACGCATGGCAACACTCAATTCTTCCCCTAGCTTACAAAGTTAATTGAAATATATTATTTTAATGAGTGACACAGTCTCCCTTTCAGAGGATGGCGCAGAGCTTAACGAAATATCCATCGCATTCATTACTCTCTTCCTTAAAAAAATGTTTTCGAAGAAATCTCAATTTTTCAAATAAAGCATAACTACGATGTAATCCTGTTGCTAGTATGATGGATGGCTTTTAAGATACGGCTGCTTTTGTAAAGGAAATTTCCGTGTAAACACTATAAACCTAGATAAAACGCATTCAAATTCGCACTTGGTAAATGGATGTGAGAAAGAGTAACTTTGTGGAAAGTCATGGTAGGAAAGAAACAACTTTGTAATTTCCAAAGTTATTTATTAAAGCGACCGGTTTCGCTTCCGCGGAAGTGGAAGGTAATAAAGAAAATGACTGTACATCACACTGATTTGTGTTCCTCAGATACTGTTCCTGTGAAGAAATTTCAGAAAAGACTGAAAACAACATTTTTAAAACGCATACCTTAGTTGTAGCATCTGTTTGCTTTAAGATGACTGTTTTACGGTATATGTTTTACGCAAAACCGTGCCCTTCATATATTTATAAGTGAATTCAATAACAGTCGTGTAGGTGCTATTCTTCTCATGTCATAGGGAATCTGAATACAGTATCCTAAATTCTAAGAATGTTTAGTTATTTAATTATGACTTCTGAAACATGTCATTTAAAGAAATATCTCACGAGAGCTGGCTGTTTTAGAATAATATTTCTACAGGATTTCATTCAGAGGTGCTTACTGATTCCACTCTTTCGTTGACTTTCCTATTCGCAAGCCAATGGAAAAAAGTAAGCATTTACATTCGATATGACAACTTTCACGTTTTTTCACTTTTACCCAAATCATACTTAATCAATTTATAAGTAAACGATCATTATTCCTCTTCTTAGTAAATTCAAAATGTTTTCACTTTCATACAAATAAAGAATCATCGACAAATTTGCGCAGGCATTTGAAATCCCCTCCCGTTTGCATTGCTAAGCCTCTTTGGATCTCATTTATTTAGACAATAATAGATATCAAAATATATTTACCATACGGTTTTTATCGTATTAGAAATATATTTATTCAAAACTGGATTTCTAAATGTGCGTGAATATATGCTGGGGTATATATACAGTATTAAAAATGTTCTCTAAAGTTTCCTTAACCGTCTTTCAGAAAGATTTTTGTCTCTGATTAAAAGCGACGCATACATTTTTCAAAAGAAGAATTTCGATTCCGGCCTTACTTTTATCACTTTATATTCGTTCTTCATTTATTCATGATTTGGCTATATATAGCCCTTTCATCTCACTTCAAGTTTTTCTCTGACTTCAAATTAATGGTGACATTGAAATCTTCTAAAATTAGAACCGAGCTCCATGATAATCTAATCGTTGATATATTTCACTTTTTGCTCTCTAGTCCTTAAAACGAGCTTCAGGTTCACCAGGAGGCTTGACTTTTCCTTATCCTTTATCAGAAATAACTTTATCCTCGCAACAACTCATTTAAGCAACTAAACTTGGAATCCACTTAGGGGTGCTTATTGTAGCTTGAAGTCTATGAACTCGAGGCCACACACGCCTGAAATTAATCGAGAGTTTCGCCGGAGATGAAAACCTATTATTCCGCCAATTTGGGAAATTCTTCAAGTTCGTCCCATTGCAGAAATACGCAAACATGAGATAGAGTTTCCAAAAGCCGATACCAAAGAAATCCAAAGTTTTAAATCATATTGTTTAGTATTCTGAGTCTTAAAGGGCTAACCTTAATTTCATTTATTCCAAATTCTACACTTTAAATACATTCTTAATCTAAACTCGGCAGAAATTAAGAATGTGACTACAATAATGTAATCCTGCTGGTTAAAAAAATCACCCTAAGAGACCATGAGACTAAAATAATGAATTTTTTGTTTCATCTGAGATTTTAATTAGCATAAATTATATAAATAATGCGCAGCTTCCTATCAGTTTTTTCGAAGTAATGTAGAAAAATGTTTGGATATGATATTGCATATATTTAAAAGCGTGAAGAAAATTTATGATGGAGTTGTGTGTGCGGTAATTGTTGGGAAATATATTTAAATCAGGAGCTTAACTTTTTGTAGTTGCGGATGTGAATTTGTGCGGAATTTTCTTTCTTTGCAGTTGAAGAGAAGTCATAGTAAACAGTTTAAACACTAAGGGCACGTTGGATAGGCTATCAGGAATTTAAATGACTCACATTGTTTTGGAATGAAAATGAAATTCGTTAATCAAGCATTGGAAATAAAATCCATGAATATCATATATAAATGAAAAGAAACGGAATCAAAATTTGACATTACATTTTGGAATAAAATAAATTAACGTTAATCACGTTTCGCCATAAGGTGTAAGATCAATCTTTCGGATATGATTCAAGCTATTAAACGTCTTTCGTCCCGTTAAGAATAACCTTCAGGATTTTGATCAACTGAACGTATCCCTTTGTTCTCTTTACTTTATATACATTAACATTCTAAATGAAATAACTAACGTTATATTCACTGCAATACATGCATTGATTACATGTAAAGAAATTACATAAAAAAAATGACGCAAGTCTGCAATTTGATGGAACGTCAAACGTTTTTGTATGTTTTCTAGCTTTCATACTTGGAGGATTAATGAAAAATAACCAACCGTAATCGAAACGAAGTTAGAATTTCAAAGTGTCGCGTAGAATGTTGTAATATGCCCTTAAAATACGAAAATACGTCATCATTCGAATAACTCAAAGCACCGTTGCAGTTAAAAATCATAAATTACATAACTCCCTAACAAAATTCTCAATTCTAATTACTCAAAGCTTTGTCACTGCGTTATGAAATAATGCTACGTTCGCTAAACAAAAGCAGAGACACGAGAAGAGACAACCAAGCAACATTTAAAGCAGTTTTCAAGCTTCTCCTTCAAACCTGAAACAAAATCGACTTTTCCTTCGCACGCGACTATCTCGACGAGATCTCTAAAGGCATTTTCTAATTAGGGTTAGAGAAAATCAGGGAGAGAGAAGCACCACGGTGCGACTCCTCTGAGAGGAGCCTCACCGTGGAATCCTCCGTCATAAAAAGACGTACTTCTCTTCCGAATCTCGCAGAAGCGCTTGCCACCTCTACACAGCATGCACCTCAATTCAGAAAGCGGTATACCCATCTCATGACTTGATGTCCTTTGTTTCCAACGGCCTCTCTTCACTTTTTAAAGCTTTCCAATCGCTCCTTAACAATTCCATTTCTCTCTCTCCCTTTGCCGCCCTTCCACTCATCTCGCTCCCTTTCAAACCATAATGCTCTTTTTGTTCTCCCTCTACACTCTTCTCCATTATTCAATCCTTTGTGCACGCCTCATCTTCGCCCTCTTTCCACAGATCACTCGTACATATCCGCATTCTCTTCATCTCCTTTGTACTCAAGCCTTCCTTTGCCTATATCTAGTCTCATTTGTGATAGGAGTCCTTTTCACCGACGTCGATCCTTGAACCTGTAAATTTTTCCCGAATCGCGATTAAATTAGCGGTCTTTCATACCCGGCTAATCACTTTCTCTGCCGCTTTTGCTCGAATTTTTCCGTTCTGACGATGCTTTTCATTCATTACGTAACCTATGTTTTCCCAGCGCTCCATCCCTCCGTGTCATTCACCTCGTTTCTCCCCTTTCGCTTAAGTAGAACGAGTTATTTTTTGTACTTCCTCTGCGAGAGCTCACTCCCTCGTATTTCCTTTGGCCACGACTCAAATCATCTCCTCAGATCTCTTTCTTCTAGTCATTTACCACCCTTCCACTTTTTATTAACATCGGTACCCTTCAGTCTTCCCTTGTCTCCCTCTTATTTTCTTGTTTTTGCGTCTTCTCATCCTTGACTTTTTCTTCCACGACGCCGGTGTTCCTCTGGCGATCCTTCGCATTCAAACACTTTTCTTCGGCGCTGTTGTTCTTCTTTGTTTATTCAACGATCCTCTCCCGCTTCTTCATTTTTCCCTCTTATAATGAAGTTGACAACCTTTCTTCTCGGGATTTCTTTGTTTTTCTTCAATCCGTAACTTCATTACGACATCTGCGCCGTTTTTATCTCGCGCTGAGCTGTCGATTGTTTTAATTCCGCGTTTTTCCCTCTGACTCAATAACCTCCCAACCTCCTCTTATCTCAACCATTCTTTTGTTTTCCGCTTATCACCAGAGGATTTTTCGTATATATTTTATGGGAGACACATTCAGAAACTTATCTCCCGTTAAATTCAGCTCCTCCGCGAATAACGCCGGACTAATTTTAAATAACACGAACCTCTCCCTCGAATTACGCGGAAAGCTTCTCAAGCGTAAAATATTTCTACTTTTCAGAGAGAAATCCACCCACGATGATAAATCGCCGGCCTTAAAAAAAGTTCCATGAAAAAGGAAGTAAATGTTCCAAAATCTTTCGCCCTTTCTTTACTCTCGGCCGAAGCCATTAAGGACGCTTCCAAACCATCTCCTCCTTCCTGGGTGCCATCAACCGTGTCTTCTTTTTTCCCACATTCCCACTCTTTTTTTTAACCCACTATCCACAATCCTCATTGTCGCCTTCTTTCTTCTCTCGCTCGATCCCGTTTAGTCTTCACCTCATCCTTTCGTCATCCTGAGAAATTGGAGGACTTTAAGGGTAATATTTCGTCGGCTTCGTAGACGCACTTTACCCCTTACGCTCTCCCCTTCCCCCAACTGGTAATCGGAAGCTTCCCTGAATTGTCTCGGGCCGTAGGATAGGCCCCTAATAACGTTCCCCCGCTCCCCCTTCGCTTTAAAAACTTTCATTCGCATCTCCCGGCGTCAGGCAACCCACCCCCGGGCGTTATATATACGCCTTTTCCTTGAAAAGGAACGGGTTGCTCTCCGGCGCCGTCTTGCACCCCCCGAGAGAGAGAAAGAGAGAAAGTTGTAGACGGGAGAAGCGAATTCCATCTATCCCGCTCCTGTGTCCTCAAATAATTTCCTGCGGCGCAAAACTCCGTATATTGAAGTCGGGTGGCTGCCTGCCGGCTGCTGTTCCATTATGACTAAGGAGGCATGGAGAATATTCATGAGTGTCACCGCTCCCTGCGGTGCTCTGCGGTTTGCGGGGATTTAGGGAGGGAATGTGTGTGTGTGTTACTTTCCGGTGTCGAAAAGAGCTAAATAAAGGATATTGCAAACCCTAGATTCCTCCTGAAGAATTTACGGTCTTCGTTGTCGCTTTCACTTTTTCAAACGCACGTCAAGTGGTGGTTTAAGTAGAGGGTGTCGAGCCGGTACCGAACCAAAAACCGAAATAAATGTCAGATTTTTCAGGTGTGAAAACCGTATACAAACAGTAAAACTTAAATTATTGAGCATTCCCGGAAACCAAAAACCGGTGTTTTTCCATTTCCGATATCGGCTCGCATTCCCATAAAGTGTAACTAATATATTTACTATGCAAAGGTGACATGAAACTGACATGCCAAATTTTAACGCTTATTCTGATTATTTCTTTTTTGTCAATGCTTATATTCTAGAGTTTAATATTTTAAATGCTAGCCACGGGTCACTTATAGTATAAACCTGTTTTTTTCAAACATTTTCATGCTACCGCCACTTTGGTTCCATACCACCACCCCATCATCTACGAAAACTATTATTTGAATGGTCAAATGTAAATACTAATAAAAAGCAAAATAAAATTCAGTGATGAAAGAATTCCAAAATCACGATACAATTTTTGGGGATCTTATCGATTCCTTGAATTTAGTAGTAGTCAATTGAAAAAGGATAACTGGGAATGTGATAGAATTTTTTTGCGTCAAGCATTCCCATAGATTAGTCCACCGCCCCAAGGGGGGCGGTATCGTCCTCTTTTGATATCACTGTTGTAACCCTCGTACAGGTATTTTTTACTAAAGTGACAAAGAACAGCTTAAACCAGTTCGACGGTTCCCACCGGATCATAACAGGATCCTAACCACATTTTGGCGTTTAAACCGAACATGGACGGAAATATTTTCGGTTCGACGCTCTGATTAAGTTAGGTGAATCTTGGGCGACACATTCTGAACTACGGGATGGATATATCAACACATGTAATGTCCTAGAAGAAAGAGGGATCATAAAAATTGTGAGAAAATCCACAAAGAAACCCATCTTACTACTGCTCCAATTATCTAATTTTTAGTCATCGAAAACCGGATTCAATTAAGGGGTTCCTATGTTTCAAAGGGATACTATGAGCGTATCCGAGCCGCATTGTAAAGAGTTTCCTCTCCGAAAATTTACATAGCAAAGGTGAGGGAAAGGGCATTTTCAAAGGTGAGAGAAAGAGCAAGAACGATAAATTTCGGACGAGATATCAAACAAATCGGACGACGGAAAAATTCACAAATAAATATGCGAGGAAATGTTCGGTCCAATCAATTGCCGAAATCCAATACTCCGAATGGTGTGTTTGTATTTGCTTTTATCATTGTATGCGATTTAAAATTTATTTACGTTTGAGATTTATATATAACTTGGGAATCAATATTTACACGATTTCTTTAGCCTCACCACATTCTGAACTCTGGGAATGAATCAATCGAATTAGTTCCAGTATTGCTTGTTGAATTGAGGACAGAGTACGGTATAGAAACTCACTCTCAGTCTCTAAACTGGTTACGTGTTTTTTTATTTCATGTGTTTCGCTGAAATAAAAATTATGTGTGGTAATTATTCGGTAGGTGTCCCAATAAAATTAAGTGGAGCAAATTTCAAGTGGAACGGACAATATAGCATAATTAGTAGTAATCGAGAATGTGATACGCAGTTTTCTACTATCATTAATTTCCGCGATGCATGAAACGATTCCATTTTTACCTTGAGTATCAAAGGATAATAAAAATGCATATTATTCTCTCACATCCCGTTTCAAATGAATTTCGGCCATGACTTTGCGTAACACCTTAGTTTAGTATTCATTATCATACCCAACTTAATTATTCCCCTTTCCCCCTATTGTCCTAAATCACTCATCGAGAACTGGTACGGGATGCCCTCGTTTCACCAACGCTCACTTGACGGACATCTCAGTAGACCGATATGTTCCTCTCACTCTTATCGGGTCTAAGATATTTCGTACCCGCCATTTCGCTACGAGGTACGTTCCGCCGCCACCATTTTGACGCGTGTATTATGTATTATTGATTTATCAGTAAATGTAGTCCAATTACTCCATTCATGTGGGAAAGTACCATTTTGCCTATTATGTATTATTTTTCAAAAAAAACAACTAAAGAAGATACCGTTCCTTTCTGAAACAAACCCCGCATCCATGTAAATTCGCCTTCTAGATTACGTTCGTAAAATATTAATAAAACCACAAACGTAACTGAAAGAAACAATCCCAAACATTCAAGTATTCGTGGAGGCGTAACGGCGTCTTCGGAAAGGACCTCTTGGCGAAGAGGCACGACGAAACTCCCAATTCCCACCATTAACACGACAGAAAATTGATGATATTCCGAAGCAAGTACATAACAGCTGGTTCCACGAAGTAGATCGGATTGATAACATCCTTTAGCACTCATTCATTCTATTTATCCTTCAAGTATTTGCTACCCACTCATCTCCGCCGGTGATGATGTATTTATATACTATTTTTTGCAAGCCTTACAACGTTTATTTACAGTTAGAAAACGAAAATCATAAAAAAGGAACGTCGCCGCAATTATTTTTCGGACTCTATGGAGGCTTGGGAATAGGGAGAAGGTTGAAAAACATCAGCAAAGGCCAAAAATGCCTTCGTTCGTTTTATTTTCCAAACGGCTTTCGATCCCATATAATATGAATTCCAGTCCACCGTCAACACTCTGCCTGATGAGACCGCTTGTAATCTTCTTTGGGGCCTTATTTCCTAACCACGGTGCCTATAAAAGGTCGAGCTTTTCTCTTACCTTTCCCTCTCCTCCGGAGGAACTCCTATTCCATTTATGCAATCAGCATTGTGTCTCCTCCGGCTCTTCCATCTGCTCTCATTTTTCTACTGTTTTCTCATTTTTCCCGACTCAAAAGCTCCAGCCCATGCCTCCTTCAAGAGGCACTCCTTAATGCCTTTCTAAATTCTCTCCTCCATCAATCCCTCATATTTCCTCTCACTCCCTCCTTTTCTACCCGATTCTATACATCATCCAATTTCAGTTTCCTTATTTCTTTCCGTTTCATCATTTCCTCTGTCCACACTCATTCCTTTGACTCCTCCAGCCTAAACCATTGCTCTCTTTCCTCGCGAACTTCCAACTTCCTCGTTTCTATTCTCATTCCTCACCCATCTCTTTTAGGACGATCTCCTCCGATCCAACATTTGTTATCTGTTTTTCTCTGTCTTCCCTTTTCGTTTTTGGCTTATTCTAATGTCTCTCCCTCTCACTTACTTTTAACGTGATCTTGTTTGCATTTTGATTATCTTCCCTCACCGCAACATCCCACTCTCTTTATGCAGGCCTTTTCCGTCTTTCGGAATTCTACTCCGTATCCCTTTGTTGATGTTTTCATTGCGTATATATCGATTACTCCATTAAATTAAGTTTCTTCTTTTTCTCCCTTTCATCCAATTCATTTTTTCGCTATTTCTCGTTGCAACACCACATAATACTTAAACTCAGTAAAACGTGATGTAACAGTACAGTCAAAATAGTAGTCATTTACCGGCTATTCAATTCCTTGAATAATATTCCGAAAAATTATTAACGGTAAATTTCTTAAAAGGGGAATCGATTAAGGATTAAACGATTACATCAAGATTCATTTCATTCATTCAATTTATTTCGTATTCTATAAACAGAATGCAACACTTAAGACCTTGATATGTATGATCAAATAAAAAATATATTTATTTATACAGCGCATTATTCAAAAGGTGGTTATTTTCTCATAAAAAATCGACAATACTTAAGTTGAAGTCCATTGAGAAAATCGTAATAAAACGTCTTCAAATGATGAAATATATTAATTTCATCAATATATGTTAATGCGTTCCCTGGATGGAATGAGTTTACATCAATATATGTGTAATATTATATATGTATAGAGCAAAATTAAATCTTTTTCTTTGTCTTTTAACAAGTTCGATTACTATTTCAACCAAAAAAATTTGTTTATAAACATACAGGCTCCTCATATCATCAAAGACTTCATTTATTACTCACTTTGCAGTAATACCCTTTTCCTCTCTAGTCCAATACATTATTTTCCTTGTTAATATTCCAATTTCCTTGGAGTGTAAGTTGTATATTTTTTCCCACTTAGTTTTGATTCTCTTTCTTCTTCGTTACCTCTTTTTTTCCATTGTATTTCCTTATTTATATCCCTTAATTTTCCCGCTTAACTTACCTCTCCACGCATTCTTCCTGCAACTGAACCCAACCACCATTTCCACTAAGTACCCTAATGATAATTCCTCCACCTCATTCTCCCTTTTATCATTACCATCTCCGCCCCATTCTCCATCTCTGCTTCCTACCCTCTGTTTCTTCCTCTCTCTTTTACCCCTCCTCTTCTTGCTCTTGCTTTTAATCCCATTCCCATTACTGTAAATGCCAAAGGCTCTTTTTCCCTCCTTCCCTCCATTTCCCATCTCTCTCTCGACTTCGTACCATTTGCTGATAAACGTTCTTTCTTCCCTTTTTCACTTCCTCCTATTTCGTGAAACGTTTTGTGTTTCTCGTTCCTTCATTCATACTCACTTATAACAATTACATTTCTTTCCCCAAGTGCTGCGACCCTTGAAGAGCACTTTCTACTCCATAATCTTGCTCTGTGACGCAATCACGGAGAGCCGACCAATCACTCCATCTGAAACCCAGCAATGTAATTACTAAAACGGTTACGCTCCGGAGAACATTTTTGCACCACCGTGAAGTTTTGTGATCGTTCGTTCTCTTTGTGGCATTTCCATTCCTGTGCTTTTATTTTCACTGTCATGGCCCTCGATCCCAATTTTAAATCCGATTTTAAACGTACATTTTTTTATATCCGTTGTTTTCTATAACGTTTCTGAGAGAGTAAACAAATCGAACGATTGAAATATTGACGTTTTATTTATATTCATTTTTTTTTCAATTTCTCCCACCGTGACTTGGTCGTTTCTTGGTTATCCTTACATTCTATCTTATGAATGTAGTATTCGAAAAGAAATCCTCTATACATTTTTGCAGTGTTTTGCGGACGCAACAAATTCTTTTACTGGTACATCTGAAAACACTGCAATTTATTTTTCGTGATAAAGTACAAAGAACATATGGAAAATCTCAAACACTTAATTTTCCATTGGATTTCGTATATACTAAACTGCTTCTTTCAAGATTTCATCTTGATTAAAGCCACGTCCATTCTTAATCTCCGAAATCCGACTCCAAAAACTTCTTTTCTTAAATAATTCCTTCACTTTAAGTTATAGTCCAGGGATTCGTGTTCTCTCTAATTTATTATTAACACTTGAAGAGTATTGATTACACATGTATCAATTTTCAGCGTACTAAAAACGTCTTTCAACCTAAAAATCTCGTACTTAACCCGAGAGACTCCTAACATGTTATTGAAGAATGTTTAATGACGCCTCTTAGTAGTAGTAGTATTGCTAACAGTGCTTTGACAACTGAGGTCACTTTCGACGTAGGCGCCCTCCTAGAATCGAATCGGGAACTGCTTAACCGAATTCAAACGTGTTGCCCAATTGGCGATTCGGTAGCCGTATGGCGCCTTTTGTTCAAGCGTTTGAAGTTCCCTATGATATTCTTATTGACTGATTTAGTCTAATTCGGAAACAGAAGATTTACATTGATTTAAGTAATGCAAAGTAGCGTAGGATTATTTATCATGTTTGAAGCGTATACAATGTCTTACCATATTTTACGAAAACGTGTGCCTATAAAAAGTAAATGATGGTATAAATATCCGTAAGTGATTTAAGAAAGTCAACATAGAAGTATTGAAAAGCTATACTAGTTTCAAAAAACATTACGCAAATACAGATGTCAGGTGAATTCAAATGTGAATAATCAAAATAATATATTCATTTGTAATGGAAAATTAAATATTTCTCTTGATGTCAGATGAAAAATTAATTTGCTTAAGTAGATAAGTTTCATAACTTTTCGAATTCACTACTGTTCTGTAAGAACTTAAAAGCAATAAAATCTTTAGCTTTTAGCTAAAGTGTACATCAATTAACATATTCATGTTGTTCGTGAATCCTTTTTCCGTGGCTAATAGTGAAGTACAATGGAAATAAAGACCATAATCATTTAGACAAAGGTTTCGGCCAAAAAGGTATGATTAGAGAAACCAATTATAAGCAAACATAGAAATAGGGTAAACGATAACAAAGAAGTATCAAATATAAATCAGACGAAAAAGCGGAAAATATATAATTTGGTGATGACATAAATATATATATATATGTGTGTTTCTTTTAGCACTCGATAAAAATGGAAATAAGTAGTCCCAAATATTAACTCGCGCGAAAGAAAAATCCAAAAACAGCTTTTATATTTCCAATTTCATTCCGAATCTGCCAGAAATGACAATTCAAAGATCTTCGGATATCATATCCGACATCTTCATTTTGAATGGAGATTGAATATTTAAAGTGAGTCTCCAAATAATAATATTATAACAGGAATCATATTGTTTAATCAACGCTCCCAATTTTACGAGTAACAGGATAATAAAATTTAAATTTTTCAATCAATGTTATTTTTAAAATGTCACAGGAATCTTTTCCTCGTTAAAAAACACAATACAGTACCTTAGGCTATTCTCCATTTATTTTAAATTAGATACTAGTTTGATCCTCGACATTCCAATCTGATCTTCGATGATGAAAAGATGTAGAACAGGGTTGTCCAAAATACGACCAAAAGTTTAATCTCAGAAATTTGCATTCTTAGAAAATAAAAGTTTTCCATATCGATAGCTGAATGAAATAATTCTAAAAATATAACCTTGTTTCGAGTATGACTTAAATTCTTTGTGCACCTAATGTCTATTTCCTTTGCTTGCACTCATGGTTTCAATTGTTTTATTAGGCGCTCATTCTTTTTTGATTAGACTTTTATGTGAATGCTTTTGGCGTAAAAAGCCTGCACGGATATAGTTACGATTAAAGTTTAGAACTTATCATTAAAGACATCTATGACGAGCCGAGATAAAGCCGGCGCTTTATTCGAAAAAGCAGAAGTTTGACTATTTATGAAAGTTATATATACTAATCGAGAGAAGAAGGATCGCTCTACCAGTATCAGCTATATATCTTCTCTTGAAGATTTTAGAATGTTTGATTTTCCTCTGTTGATGGTAGTGATGTTGCGACTATGACATTAAATGATCATAAATACCTCCCCCGATATAAGTGAGACCAAGGAACGGCGATAGGCACTCAACCCTGAGGATGGCCGCAGTGATAGCGGCCGAAACGTCGGCATTCCACCGAGAAGCCACCCGGTTAGCAGCCCGAGAAGACTATCTTCAACATCATAAATACCGTTTAATAATATCCTATTTTATTTTCTAAGTGCGGACTTAGGTTTTTTACCTTGTATAATAATTCCTTCTTTTACTGCTTTTTCTTTCGTTTTACTCCCAAAAGCTCTTTCTTTAAATCTAGCGATGGCATAGGGTTAGTTGTAAGATTATACAAACTATTCTCAATCACGCCCCAAAATAAAGTCGTTTGTAATTGTATATTATTATTATTTAAAACTTATCTCGTTCCGTAATGGTATCTGTTATAGTCAGAGCTAGTCGCCTTGATATTCTGCATAGCATAGAATTCAAATGAATTATTTTCTTTTTAACAAACGCTAACAGAGGCTTTTTCTCTGATATGAAAATAACCATCGAAAACTGCTTCGGTTACCAATGAAAAAATTTTACAAATTTAGCTAAAACTGATATCTAAAATTTTGTATTTGTGATCACCGACTTAAAAAAAACGCATGTTTATTGCGCAGTCTAAACAATACGGTGAATATAAATGCTAAAAATTTAAATTAAGTGTAACCTGTTCAAAAAATAATACTAGATACAAAGTTTCACGTATTAATTCTTTAAGCAATGGAAATGAATTCCTCAGCGTTATTTTACAGCCTTCTGAAATCGAAATTTAATATATTTATCTTTAAACTAAAAGATCCCGTTGTAGGGAGAGAAAATTATATGAACTCGAAGATAGAATGATAAAGGAATGTACATCTTCGGAAATGTCTGCAAAGGAAAGGTAGGGTTATATTTCTGTGATTTTCTCCCCTATATTTTATGAGTCATTTTATTTGAGTGATGCCACTACCTTGGACGAGCAGTGAAAAATGTATCCCTAAGAACATTCTCAATAAGCAGACGTCTGCCATTAATCAGCAACTCTCTCTGAAAGATCAATTATTTGACTGCAGTTGTTTTGCGGTTCAGTAATTTCGTCCTTTACTCATTACTTCTTTAGTAGTAAGTATAAGTATCTAGTATTAGTGTAAACATGTAATCCGAAGAGCATAATAATGGCTCAGGAATTATAGTTTTCGGCAGTCGAATTTGTAGAGTAGATTTATATGAACATATTTATTCCAGAGAAGATTGCTTACTAACGAGGAAAAAGTTTCATAAATATATACTATATTTAGGACAATGGAAGAAAGTGTGTACGAGCTATGTATGACCAAGATGTCTTATATAGATTAAGACCGTTAACGATGGATAGAAAGAGAATTACTAAAATTAAGTATCGCGAGAGCGTTGATGATAAAGGAAGAGGAGAGGAAGAAACAAAAACGCAATACAATGAATGAGGTCCTGCATGGAATAGAGTACGTAGAATTGAAAACAGAAATATGTAAATAGTAATAAACTGCTATGATTTATTTTCATACATTAGGTATGAACCAAAAGTAAATATTCTCAAGGAGAAACGGAAATGGAAAAGTCGGCCGGGACCGGGTCTCGAACCCGAATGTTTCCATTTCTGCGTGACTGCTCTTCCCAACTGAGCTATGTTACCAGAAAAAATATAAGAAAGAATAGTTAGACATGAACTGAATGTGTGGCCCGGTAGATAAAGCAGTCATGCCGAAGTAGAAGATCCGACTTTGAGTCCCTTCAGTATTTTCTAATGTTTATTCCCCCTTGTAAGTATTCCTAGCGGCACAACTTAAAGTGTAGATTATGTTTTACCCTTCTCCAATAGTAAACTCTAAGGCAAGTCACATGCAATCATTCAAACCGTATTCCCTTCTCAAATACCCTGATGAACACATTTACCTCGGTCGTTTCGTTTAATTATGACTTATTATTTGCAAGAAAGTAATACAGAAGCAGAGCTGTCACTCGAACTCATTTGTCACCGAATGAGAAATACTCTATTTTTTTCGAAAAAAAATGCATAACATTTATAATATCCCCTGGTGACTAAAAAGCCGAGGAGAAACTTTTAAATAAAAAGTATCCCGAGGAGAATAAAAAGAGTTGCGTAAACACGGGAAGAAAAATGAGTTCAGCAGTGCCGAATTCATTACCTTCGAAACATTTTTCGCGCGAGCGAATTCCGTAACTGCTTTGCTGGAGGTCATCCTCCAAATGTCAACCCGAATCAAAACAAATATCAAAGGAAAACGGCGAAATCCTATTATCTCCTAGTAAAAATGATCATTCCAGCTTTGCCCGAAACACGAGTGAGGAAAAACATCACAAGTCCCCGTGAGAAAGAGAAGGGAGATAGACTTCAGTAGGAAAAATACGACCGTGTGAGGGCTTCTTTTGCGTCGGATGCCGTAGGGACGAAATTTTGCCGCGACGTGCCAATTAGGAGATTCAAGAGAGAGAGAACCCCGATGTCAGATGAAGAACTTCCATTCCGCCAGCGGCTTATTGGAGATGGAGAGAAGGAAAACATGTTAGGGATGAGGCGGCGGCGTGAGGAGCGAAAAGCTGGAAGAGGGAGAGAGAAGGTGCAAAATATGACGAAGAAAGTGGGACTGCTGAGGAATTAGAATGAGAGATGGATGGGTCCGGAGTTTTTACCACACAATTTCGAAGATTTTGCAGAGTACGATACGAAAGAAAATCAGCTCGACGTGGCTTAGCGTAGAGCAGCTCAACGAATAGTTTTTTACTGATTTTCTCGATATTGAGTTAGTCTCGGAATCATTCAATCACTCTTGCAATGCCGTTTTCATTTTTAATGCGAAAGGATTTTCCGTCGCACAAACTTGGCTTAAAGAATGACGATACTTATAATAAACTCGTATATAGATGAATTCTAAATTTAAAATTTCAATGACTTTCGAACAACATGGTTGTGTTGGTATAAACTGCCATTGAAGTTAAAAGAATACGCATCGATGGAAAGGTTTTTATTATAGAAACTAGCGGAAGTTCCCGTTAATTATCAACGGGGAAAATAGAAGTCGGATTAAATACAGCATATTTGCACAAAATAGAAAATAACATCTTCCACCATTAGTCCATTGGGACTGTTCATCGAAAACAAAATTTTTCAATCTAATCAAAATTCTCATTCTAAGCCGAAACCTACAATCAAATCAACAATGTGCAACTTCTGGTTCTCTAGTATTAAGCAGACATATACACATATACTCGTATACGTATATAACATATAATTGGAAACTACTTGAGGTCTACATCAGATGTCGGACTGAAATTGGCTGATGGTGATGATACATTAATAATAATAAAAAATACATACAAACATACATACACAAGTACACACCATCACTCTAAATTATAACATAGTCAAGTTCTTTTAGATTACTCTAAAGCTCTTGCCAACAACAGATAGGTAATTTTAATTCATGAAGAATTCAAAGTAAGAACCTAACCAAAGGAAAAAACCGAAGGTAAGTAAATAAAACGGAATAAGAACCACAAAAATTAAATAATAATGAATAACACAAAAGAAAATCACAAGTTAAGAACACAAACAGGACTCTTCGCGCCAATACAATCACTAAACACAAACACTGAGTTCTACTCAAATGCTGATACCAATCGCAGAACACGTCAATTACATACGGCGGAAAGCAAATCCTTGACGTGTTGATGATGACGGACTCGACAATCGCGTAATTAATTGTGTTACGTATGACAACGTTATTAGCAGATCCCAAGTGGGAATCATAATCTAATTAATTAAAACGTAATTGTTTCATTATTAGGAGTCAGAGGTTACAAATGATGCAGAATTCGAGCATACATGATAAATATTCCATTGCTAGTAAAATACGCGGAATATAAAAATAGCTAGTAAAACTACCCGTAATTTTATAATGGGAAATAATAAGATATAGCACAGTGATCTTACTACTATAGAAGCAAATTAGGTATCATTAACCTCAGCGTTGTTTCTACTAACGGTTTATGAGTGGCCAATATCGATCATAAATGGCAATAACATTTTTTTCTGCTATACATAATTATATACGACGTTTTTATTTAAAAAAAAACCCAATTCACTGTTGCCGATTTCATTGCTATTAGTCGTGTAAAATGCGTTTATTATTCGGGGATAACGGATACTTACCGCAGTGCAAAATTTGAAAGTTATTCTTTTGTGATGTGGCATTGAAATAGCAAAGGTGCATAGATTTCTATTTTGAAAAGTAAAAGGTTTCTCATCTCTCACCTCATATCCAGATTGGGGTTATTCTTGAATCTTAGTTTATGAAAAAGGCAAAAATAATGCAAATACAAGTTCAACTTCAAGAAAGGAATTAGCTATTTCGACTTATAGAAAGGTATTGCTAAGGTACGCGTTGAAAGTTATAAACATTGACGAAATTTCGATATACTTTAGCAAAATCTGTGATTAAGATTTTCCTAATCTAAAATCGATGGTAAGAATAAAAACTATGTGGAGAGACCTCTTAGAAACCTTCTTTCTAGAGTAATGAAGGATTTCTCTATGCAGATATTTTAAAATTATTCATGTTTTCGATTCCTAGAATCTCGCTACTAACAACTTAAATTTCGACAAACATTTAAAAGCAAAGAATACACTGAAGGAAATATTCTCGGGTTTCCCACCGGGTCGCGTCTCTCCATGTTGTCGACGTTTCGGCTCCATACGCTCCAGCCATCATCAGGAACTAATGATGAAATAATACACTCATGCTTCAATCTATTCCAATTCCCAGTAAATAAAATATCGGTGTAATAAAACGTTGAAAATGTATTTAAGTGCCCAAACTGCATTTTAGAGATTACACCATAGTAATAACACAAATTTTTGAGTAACGGCGGTGGAAAAGGCAGCTGAAGTACAAACATACCGAGCAAAGTTGAAATGGAAGCATGAGAAGAATTTTCCAGCGCTGCTGGACTGGCTGAAGTAATGGATGTTTCTGAGGCATTGACCGTCGCAGATGAGTACCGAAATACCGTCGGAGACGGCAAAGTTGGATTCCTAAGAGAGCGCGGAGAACGGCTGCATCCTATAGAGAAATTTCACGGATAACAGAGCAAAGTTGGACGTTTCGGGCAATATTACGGGTTTCGAAATCGAGAAGCGGGAATAATGGTACAGGACTGATAAAACAAGAAAAAAGGCAAAGTATCAACCGCATGAGGCGGAGGAAGCGTTCAATGCAAGGGCACTGCGGAACTTGGTTATCCGAATACTAGGATGGAATCGCCACGAACGCCGACGAGCGGAGATGATAGTATCACCAGTGTATAAATTACGAACAGTTTAGGGCAAAATGAGTAACACCTTCACAGATAACAGATGAAATCTTCAGAGGCAGGAAAAGTTTAAAAAAGAATACAAAAATATTTAATCTTCGTTTGGAAAGACGAAGAAATTCAAGCATGTAAACCAGTGATTCCCAAAGTGGGCGATACCGCCCCCCTAGGGGCGCTGATCTATATCTAGGTGGGCGCTAGACGAAAAAGAATTTTATCCCATTGCCTATCATATTTCTTCCTCGATAGAGTTTTACTGGCACCAATACAAGATCAGAAAATAGTCATATAGTAATTTGGTGGATATTTTATCATTGCGGTATTTAACTTTCTTTATTATCTTTCTTCAGCTATGGTTATACAGATTTTCATACTTGGGGGGCGGTGGTATGGATCCAAGGGGGCGATAGCATGAAAAAGTTTGGGAAGCACTGATGCAAACCATGCGTTTCTCATCGCTTATCTACTTCGTTTGGAAACACCCAATACAATAAATTCTCTTTGAACAAAGAAGTTCAAGAGTAACGTGATCTGTGATTCGAATCGAAACTGCTGGTCACTAGGCCAAAAGTGGTTTTCTTGAATGAGAGACTCGATAATTGGCACGATAATTCATAAAAGACTAGTATCTTTAACGCCGTGTGCTATTACTCGACAGTTACACGTTACACGTTATTACTCAGGATGTCAAACATGAAAATGTTTACTGAAGAGGATATTTACCAATTTTCCGGAGAAACATTCAATTGCAAACAGAATATAGTTTTGCATATGCTATTTCTGAAGTTGTCACCGATTGGCATAACAGCCCCTCATGGTTAACCGCATGAGAATAGTTCATCACGACCCGAAAGAACGACGTGTATCCTATACCCTGCTTCCGAATCCTGCATTATTATCATGTTCGTATGGCAAATGCATCCGAATTAAGAACTTGGAACGTTAAAAAATAAGCATTATATATTGGAAACAACAAATCTCTCCGAAAAAACTAGAGCAGGGCAATAAAACGAATTTCGTAGCAGGAAGGTGATGTAGATTTAACACAAGTTATAAGATAACAATTTTGTTCTTCCGAAATGTTCAAAGTAAACTTCTCTTTCAGCTGCTTCTTTTCTTAGAAGCCAGAAGCAAATAGCATACAAAGAAATGTTTACTTTTCCAGCGACTTATCGGTAGAAAGAAATCATTTGTAGCACCAAAACTAAAATAATGATGGCTGTGTAGGAATCGCGGACTCGACAAACTAAATCATATGGAAGGAAAATAAATAAATGTTTTCGGAATGGCAATGCGCAGAGATTGGGCCGGGAAAAAGAAACGGAGGAGAAAATGGATTCTGTTTTACTCAGAAACAGTTTACGTTCATGGATGGATGCGGAAACTCAAGCGTTTTATTGGAAATGGGGTTCGGGATGGAGAAAGAGAAGCTGCGGAGAGTATTTCATCTTTTCTTTCCTTTTGTGAATCCCAGTTGAAGGGAAGAAGGAGAATAGAGGGAAGGATATTTCTGGTGCGGAGTTTCGCGAAATGGATTCTGGGAAGAATGATCGAAAACCTATATTATAGGGCCGAGCGCCGGCGCACGAGGAGTTGAGATCCTTGCGAAAGAGAAGACTGTCCGAAAGGGGAATGCTGCACCACAAGGGACTATTATAATGAGGTCAAGGACGATGAATATACCGAGAGGACTATGCGAAGTCCACACATCTCGTGCCCTCTCAACAACTGCTCCGTTACCCGAACGGCGTCTCAAGGAAGCCCGATTTCGATTTTCGATTGTTATTCTTGCTTTCTCGTATGTTTGGATGGATGACTCGCACTATGGACCCCTCCCCCTTCCTCCACTCGTTGCCTTCTTTTTTCTGAATGAAAACGAAGCCAAGAGTTCAGGATTTCAATCTCGGGTGTCCGATTATTAAAAGCTATATTCCTTTGCCCTCGAGAATATCAGACAATCGAGAGAAAAGTTTCGTTGTAGTGTGTATAGCTTTCGAGGTATATCAGGAGATCCAATGAGATGTTCACGTAGAACATAAGAACATGGTTATTTTCGGCACATTGTCATCTATTTGAAAATTGTCAACCATTAAAAGTGACGCCTTAAAATGTATGCACATTTCAAATGGGATTTTCTTCAATCGAATGCTGTTATTAGCGGAAATTTATACCGAATTTTCACTTTATTCGTATCTTTCGGATTATTTGAAAAACTAAATTGCTAAACTGATGGGTCGAAGAAGCTGTAAATGTCTCAAAATGTGGATGTTTCCTTAACCAAATGTTTAAGTAAACTGCCAACAGCTTAGTATTGTTGTTTTCATACTATACATACATATATGAAGGTTTTTATGTAAAAAAGCTAAATAAATTACATATTCCATGTTATAAGAAAATATAAAATTTTATCTACAAGGAAATTTCTAAAGCAGTAAAGGAAAAAT
This sequence comes from Ladona fulva, assembly GCA_000376725.2. Classification (NCBI taxonomy): domain Eukaryota; kingdom Metazoa; phylum Arthropoda; class Insecta; order Odonata; family Libellulidae; genus Ladona; species Ladona fulva. Next base: position 617,281 of record KZ308240.1, read on the forward strand.
CATTTCAGTTAATAAGGAAAATAAAAACAATTTGCAACAATCAAACACACAATTTTGATGATATCGATTACGAACATGGTGAAAGATTAATCTTCGTTGTTTGCTCTTAGCGGGCCTAAGAATTGCAACCCTGAACGCCAGAAAAATACAGTTTGCACGCATACAAGTGACTTGGTTACTTGATAAAAATCTTCTTGGAAGGCATAATGCCGCCAATTGATTATCGCGTCCTCAATCCTTATTATTCTTTACTGCTCTATGTAACAAAATAAATTCTCCCTTATCCTCACGTTATGGAAGGACTGCATGTTAATGTTTCAAAAAATAACACAGACGAAAAAAGGCTCGCCATCACTGACCTAGTTGTAGCAAATGGAACAGGAGTGTTCAAAATCTGCTTAATTTTTAATGCTAGGAAAAAGTCCTTATCCTACCAGAATATCTGCCATCATGTTTTGATGAATGGAATAATTTTGACGCTTGCTTAAGAATTGTATTTTATTAACTATCGACACTCAGAGGCATGATTTCTACATTAATCCTCGGTGTTGAGCTTTTTCTAAAACTAGTAACATCCTGGAGTTTTTTGACAAATATAGATAATCATTCTTTGAGATAATTAACGTAAAATTTTTCTCATTATCAAGATTAAACTGAAAAGACCTACTATTAAGTCTTATTTATTTGCCATAAAGACCTTACCAATTTAATGGGTACATCTACAATTACAAGGCAACTGTCTTTCAAACCCTTACTAGATAAATACTCTTATGCTACCCTCTCTTGACGGATGATGTATCCTTCCTATGTTATTATTTTCGTAAGAGAGGGAAATGAATCTTTCATTTATTTCATTGCCTCAGTCCTATTCATGGCTGTGATTATATGAAAACTATTGAGTTATAAGTGGTACTGTATAATGGCATTCTCTCTTTATTGAATGCTACGAAAATTCGTGGAAAGGAAGAAACAAACACCTCACGCCTAATCAAGCAAGCCTCACCCTCCCTATACGGCTCGTTCTAATGGTGGAGGAGTAAAGACTCAGACCGGCCTTCGGGCCAAACTTTTTATAGACACCTTAGCGGTATTACAACTGTACCAGTTTGCTACGACATTTATGCCACCAGTTATCATGCTCGTAATTCTGAGTTTAGACAGTACTGATTTGATGACACATAAGTGATGTTCAGGCAAATATACTTGCAGTGTACCACTATGTGTATCTGCTATGGAAAAATGTAATAAAATACTCCCAAAAAGTAAAATTTAAACCAACTATCATTATTTCTGCATATATTATTCAATTTTTTCAGAAAAAACTCAAGTTAATATCCACAAAATATGTAACAAAATTGATTTATCTTTATAATAACATGATTTTATGGAGGATGCATTTTCGTCCATTTTGCTTCAATTTCTAAGAAACTTCTGATTCTTCTTTCCGAGCTTCTGCCCAATTCATAATATAGAATGTATTGTCCTTTAAGAATGTTATCGAGCATACATCTTCATTTTTTGGGAGGGCAGCCGAGCAATTCAAATCGTTTTCAAAACTTTTTTACTGTCCCCGCTGCAATAAAACCGAACTGAGCCCACGTTTAAAGCTTCTCTTAAAAAAGCGGACTTTTTTCCTTCACCCCTTTGCGTTTCGTGCCATTTCCTGATAAGCAAGTGAATGCTTTCGCACTCAACTTAATTGCTGCAAATTCGTTTTTGCAATTTCGGATGATTAAACCAAGTAATTTTTAAACTACAAAGTACGGAGGCGATGAAAAAGTTTTTCTCATCACACTCAAAATGCGGACATCCTACGGATGCCTGCAATACCCTGAATGGAGAAATTTTCATGACCTCGCGCTGAAAATGAGAAATTTAGGACATCGCTAAAAAAATTGGAAGCGTCTTATTTTTCAATACCTCCCCAGGTCGTTGTACGTAATTCGAATTCCTTATTCAATGGCAACGCGAGGTCTGTATTGATGCTCTCTTAGCTCGATAAATGCAGCAATTTTGATATGTATTTCATTAACTTAATTTGCTACTGTGCCTATGTGATAACGAATTTCCAGACACTGTTATTAAAGATACTTTCATGGCACTCATGTTATTAGTGAAAAAAGGCCCCATAGCAATTCACGCAGAAGAATCGATGCTCACTTTATAGGATATTTTATTGAATTTCGTAATTTAAGATTTATTTATCTTTGAAAGTGTTGGTTACAACTCATTAGTTTGAATTTTATTCCGTAATCTCTTTTTTAACAAAATTTCTCGACCAAAACGAATACAGTGATTTTATCTGTTAAAAAACATGGTATTATACAAGTCTAGATAACTTTAAAAGGAAAGAAGATTTAACTAGATAGATGGGAATATTATTCTTGGCCTGTATCTCTAGCGACACATATACTCTTAATAATCTCTTAATTTTTTTGACAATTTGAAGCCATTATCTCTATTTAACATTACGTTTATTCTTTTTACTTCAACTTTTCAAAACTCAACAGCTTATTTTCATAAGCTGTTGAGAATTTTGCATAAGAATTTTCATAATGATATACACTATAAAGGACTAAAATAAGTCAGATAATTTTAAATCATAATTAACTTTATTTATGAAATGATATTTTTGAATACAGCGACATTTAATATATTTGGGTTTAAGTTGTTTTGTATCATAGAAATTCAGATTCAATAAAATGAAAATATTATTTTGCAACAAATAATGTCCACAAGCATTAAAGCAATATTTTATTTAAGCAAGCAATACTTTAATTTTAATTATGATTTTTCCAGGAAACGATGTGTTTTCAGATAATAGCATTTTCTTCAGCAGTGCGTCTGTTTTGAGACTTATGCTCATTGTTCCTCGAGCTCATTTTCATCAGTTTGTGAAGAAAATTTCTCTTGAAAATATGTAACTCGAATTTCGATACTCGGTGAAATTCTCCGAGTAGTCGAGTATTCGGAAAATGATGCTAAATGCCGATTACCTAGGAGCTCGATACACCAACCTTGATTTCCTACCCATATTGCAAATCTGTTAGCCCAAAAAATAGGGCTCACAAGACTATTTTTTTAAATCTAATAAGGCAAGAGTATACCAATCTTCCTCTATTGGCACGTAAAAATCCATTCCGTAACCTTTATTTGTTTGCGATCTAATTTATCTTGTCATTATTTCAACAGAAGGCGGGGTGGCGCTAATCCGGGAGGAGCGTAGTATTCTGAAAAGCCACAAGGGATCCGCGGGAAACCATTTGGAAGAAGGTGACGCGGACGAGAACGGAAAAAAAGGCGCGGTACCTTCATCGTCTGCGGCGCCCACCATCTCGACAACTCCTGCGCCTGCGGCTGCCATCTTCGGAACACAAAACTCAACGGTTGTGACGGCGCAGACAGGCAGCTCTGCAACGCTGCCTTGCGTCGTTAGGAAATTTGGGAACGGAGTGGTAAGTTGCCCAAATCCTCTGCGAGGGAAGCTTTGATTTCTATTAGTAGTATTCGCAAGGGTTAAGACGGAGTCGTTTTACACTGAGGGTAGATGTGAATAGCTCTAATATATAGAAGAGATGTGTTCAAAATGAATCACTTAAAATTAATGAGATAGGTACGCTACCAGCCGAAATCCTAACACATTCGATCTACTTGGGATGGCCATAATAAACAAAAAGGATATTATTATTTTTGAGATGATTAAAGTAGGTGTAATACCTATTTTTTATTATTATTGGAGTATATATATTTAAATTATCAACATAGTATCTATATATGAGATTTATACAAGCTGTTTCTTACTGTAAACTTCAAACACCGAAAGAATTGCTCCCTTACTCATATATATTTCTTGACTGTAGCTTTTGTAAGAAGTTGATTTCTCTCCTTAATTTCGTTTTAGAGTTAAAATGGGTACCTAATTCACTCGAAAACATTAGTTTCATTCATACTACTTTTATTTTATAATCATATTGTTTAATAATATTATAAAACGCGTTCGAGGATCCAAAAATAGAATAAAATTGGGATAGGGGGGAATTCAATTTGCAAGGGCTTATATATTTCATGGGAACTCCGAAATACATAAAGTAACTTGCTATATCATATTCCATAAGGAAAGGAAAAAAGGTGTTTGTTAACTTCATTCTTTAATGTCTCCCCTCTAGCCTAATGAAAAACAAAATCATAATTAACATTTTGAAAGTGGTATTTGATCTACATTGGAAAATACATATATCTTGATATTTATTTAAACTTATATAATGTTAATAAAACTCATGATGGACTCTAACATCCTTGAAGATTACGCTGTATTTTTATTTATACTGCTCTCATCGCATTGACGTTACCAAGGAAAGTTAAGTGTTAGATCTTCAGTCCACTGACTGAACACTCTCCACACGTCAACCTCTGCTAATTTTCACTTCTACAAAAGATTACGTTTCCTACATTTTGAGATAATTAACAGGAAATAATATCTAAGTAAACCCAATTAAAAACTTGTAATGATTCTCCTGAGGTCCCAAAAGAGCTGTGCGATATCAAAAACACCGGGAGGTCAGAATTGTTCCTCACGCTCTCTTTATTTTTCACGATTAATAACGGCTGAATGTACTTCAAAGAGTCGACATACGAAACAAAGAGACGGTTGAGAAGTTTCATGTAATTTAATGATAGGTAGGATTGAAGTTTGGGCGAAACAGAAACGGGGAATGAGAATTAAAGAGAGCCAGATGGGATAAAATAAGATATAACAGAGGGCAGTCTCAAATAAGTTGGACATTTTTATCACCGAGTCCTCGGACTTGACCTACGAAATGAGTATATGTGGACAAGGATATGAAGGGCAGGAATGCGGGCGGCAGAAGAGAAAGGATGCGGGTGAGAGACAAGGAAAAAGGCGCGGAGCGAACATATTAGAGGGGGAATATGTATACAAAGATAAAGGAGAGGAAACGTGTAAGAAGGTAAACAGCTTAAAAAGGCTAGAATATAAAAGTATTTCAGACGTTTTCGGGAAAGGGAAATTTGTGAAGAGATTGAAATGCAACTTTATTAAGTGCTGTATTGAGACTAAAATATCTCGTGTTACAAAATTAAAAGTACTAAGTGAAATCTGGTGGAATTTCATTTTAAAAACGAAGAAAAAAATCTCGTGTTACATTTAAACTATCGGTAATTAATATTTAGAAAGTAAGGATGTACGAAAGTTAAACAAAAATGATGAAAGAAAGAAGAAAGTACCGTGATTATTAAAATACTCAAGTAAAGTACTTACAATTACTTCCAAGTACTTACAATTTCCAACCTTCCAAGTAAAGTACTTACAATACGTCATTAAATAAAGCGAAAGAAGCGTGAAAATGCTACAGAGCTTCTTAATAGTGATGTGCTCAATTATTTTGAAGCGTAATTGGAACGCAAAAGAGAAAGTAAGAAACACTTGGTTGTTTATCCATTTGGTTTTTACTGGTTTCGACTCTAGCGAGCCACCATCATTTATTTTTCTATTGATTATAATCTCTTACATTTAAATTCATAGGAAAGTAATTTCTGAGAGCTGAAAAGAAAATATAAAAGAAAAAAAAATACAACAGCTAACGGTGTAAAAATATTGTAAACCAGCTGACATTGAACCCTGAAATGCCATTAATGAAAACGACATAATGAATGCACATAAAATTCTGTGAATGCTTCGTAAGTTTTAGCACTCTTAATAAAAACATTTAAGCTGTATAAAAATAAGGGCGTAAATACGGAATATCAAACACTCATATAACGGTAGCAAGGAAAAAATTTCTCTTACGTTGTCCATTTTTTTGTGCCTACCCAATACATATCATGCTGCCTTTCTTTGGACTATTTCAATTTTACTTGTATTTAATCTGTCGTGCGATCCTAGACCTTAGTTGTATACTTTAAAATCGGCCTCCTTAATGTTTTGTACCCTAATTCCTTCGCCTCTTTACTTTTTCCCTTTAAATTTCTCATTACCTAGTAGAGAGTTTTATTAGCTTTCGACACAATTTTATTTACGTGAGGTCCCCAGTCCAAATTCTTCGTTAAGGTGACCACTAAGAATTTACATTCATCCACCCTTGGAATAATTTCTCCATCTAGTTTATAGCTAATCTGTCTTTTCCTTCTCAGTATTGCTAGTCACCTCATAAAAGAGACCCATTCTTCGGGCTTTTCCTTACCACGGTAACATATCCACAATAAAGGCCTCAAACCTGACGTCTTAGAGCAGACTGAAATAATCTACCACTTACAAAGCGACTGCAAACTCACTAACCTCCACCAATTCATGCCTTCGTTCCCCTATAGACTACTATCAGTTCCTCTTCTTCCACATATTCTGACTCTTTTGCCCAAAAATTGCGGAAGATATGCACTTGTAAATACTATATGCCTGTATATACTTTGACTTACCAGGTACTTACCATACCTTCACATTATAACTAGTTCGTTAAGATCTGTAAATAGTCATTCCGGCTATGTATAAAGGGAGAGAAATGGCAGAAGGGCCTTCTTCGTGATAGAAAAGGAAGTACAGAACTGCCATACGGACTCTAACCGACTCTCTTCAGCGCTTCGACGGAAAGTTTCATTTGTCATTAGGGCTTTCATTCACCCTTTTACCTCCGTGAGCTCGTGCTTGATGGGATGCTGTAACAGTTTCCCACCGGAGAGGTGCCATAGGAAGCGAAGCGGCAAGGCAAATGAGGGTGGCCAGAGACAAGGCATAGAGAGGATAGCTCGATCGTGAAAGTGGTCGTGGAGAGCAAAGCAAAAGATAGTGTGCGGCCGCGTCTGGGTTTGCGGATCCAGGATGAGGCTGCGAGTGCTCGCCTACAGAACGAGACGAAGATAAGTGGGTCACAATCGTCAGACTGTCATCGTCAGACGTCAATCTCTCTCCGGGTCATAGCGCTAACATCCTCTTCTCTCTGTCCAAAGAATGCTCGCCTATTACGACGGGGTGAATACAGCCGTCTTTGAGGGCATGTCTCCACAAACGCCATCAATTTATCGCACGTCCGCTATTCCAAGAGCTTCGTTATCCTAGAAATCGGCGTCGTTACTGAGCTCTCAAATAGACCCACGCCTGCCAAATCAATGGAAATTGTTTTAACCTCTCCAGCAATGAGTATTCCTAGAGTTACTTCTTTTTATGGAATCTTACCACCGTCATACTTTCAAAAGTAAATCCCAATGAAAAATGATCTACTCAACATGTTTTCTTATATAATGTTTAAGCAGTAAGTCGAAAATAACTGCTCGAGATATTCATATCCTTGAATGTAACTGTGTATTTCTACTCATTTTATCATAAAATGAGATAAATATAACTGCTTTCTATTTTGGAACTTAATGCTGTAATATCAGGATATCGCAAATAACTTTTTATGTGTAGTATGAAACAAAATCATCTCTAATAATTTTAATGACAATATCGAGTTTAGTGATAAGATACAATATTTTAATCTAAATTGGATTGAAATTATTGGTTTCGAGCAAAAGAAAAAATACTAAACTCTTTTCCATACCAATTACATGAATTACAACAAGGTGCATCACGGTTTTCATGTGTGCTCCGTACATTCCGCTGAATGAAAAGCGTGTGATAGAATTTTAATGTGAGGCAAAATACCTGCATGATAATAAAAGAACAAAACAAATATTTCAAGTCTATGGTGGAGGAAAAAATTGATGCTCACGGTAACGAAATAGGAAGAATAATGTTCTTCATGATCAGTCACCGTGATATACAAACTTACGACCTATAAATATGATGGTATGAGCTATTATTAATGCTATATAAAGTTGGGATGAACGCAAAATTGATAGAACACTATTACTTCTGTGTGGGTATCCACCATAAGAATAAAAGTAAAATGAAGAATATAAAAACTAGTAAAATGAGTGAACTTTTTATATTGAAAGGAAATGGACAGGACAAAAAAAATACACTTCAAATAGGCCTTCATTGGACTCCCTCACTCAAGAGGAGTGCCTCAAAAAGGTAAAATAAAATACACAAATAATTTATAAATATTCGCAGTCATAAGATGTGTTGGGAACACTGTATTAACTCACCTTTTAGTAAATGTAGCGAAGATTGTGTTTGTAATAGGCGTTTGCAATCCTCCAGCTTAAATCCAGGGTGACCATCGCTAAGTTTCATATCCTAGGAATCTCTTCCGTCACTTTCATGTCTTTCATATTTCATTATATACAGACTGTTTTTCTCTTTTTTCTTTTGTCAAATTCCTCTCTCCGCTCACAAAGGGATATTTGGAAGGCGAAATTGGATTCGTGATGTGTGTCCCATATTTACGTGTTCTCTTTCTCAATTCAGAAAAAGGCTAATAACCTGAAACTTCGTGTCATATTTCCGTTGTCCGCAAAGGAAAAAAGACACCGTTGTCCGCAAGACTCCCCTTCAATTCATGGATACCCTAATGTTCTTTTCTTCATTCTATAATGCTTCACACAAGTAGATTCTCAGATATTTATTTCTTACGAATATTGTGGTATATTGTAGTTTATACCCATTACTTAGAGCTATAGCTTGTTCTTACGATACAGACATCTGGGTATGAAAGCTTCTCTGTAGTTGCCACGAGGCAATTTAAGAGAAAATGAAGCAAATGAAAGACATTGATGGACTCAAAACGCAACGCATGCACGCAATCAAGTGTTATCGTCCTTCACTAGATTTTTGATCCTTAATGATAGTACGCATTATAGATATCCGCAGCTCCAGAAAAGTTGGCATTTAAGCACTTACGCAATATAATGCCAATTTTTATTGATATCAATGTAATCAGGTCTCCAGTTCTAGCCTGTGATGGAATCAAAGAAATCAGTTGTAAGTATCGAAAAAGATTCCAAAGCATCATCAGGTTATAATGAATTTCTGCATTTCAGGAGAAGTATAATATTATGCGATTCTAACCATGTTACAGCTATTACAATCTAAATATATCAAGGAGAAATTTTTAGTGCAGTTTTTGTATGTTGGTCTGAGATTGAATATTGTCCACACCGTTTGTACTACTTGCGACAAACTTTGCAAACATGTTCTCTAGGACTCGGAAGGAATTACTATCACCTTTTAATTCGATAATATTTCTGGGTTTGAACCAAGACCGTTCAGATAGATTTCCATATGAAATACACGTAAAGTTCAATGTTATCATAAATTCGATGTGCGAAGGCGTTACCTCGTGGAAGGCCATAATAAATGAAAAAGAACACTAGTACACTTCCACAGATTTATTACATTGGCGACATGTTTCGCTAGCGAGCTAGCATCATCTGGCCTATGAGATGATCTGGCCTATAGCTAGCCAGATGATGCTAGCTCGCTAGCGAAACATGTCGCCAATGAAATAAATCTGTGGAAGTGTACTAGTGTTCTTTTTCATTTATNTTCCTCATCTCCATCCCTTTTACTTCTCATATTCAGAGCGTTTCGTTACATTTTCCACTACCCAATTTCACTTTCTCCGCAATCCTAACATTTCCCGAGAATTTAGATAAAATATACTAATATTTTTTTGAAATTTTGAGGTTGTAAACAATCCGTCCCCCTGTTGACCAATGCGATTGTTGATTCCGAGCTCATGCATCTTTCCATAAAAAAATATTTTGTATTTAGGACCTTTTAGAATCAATGAAAAGAATTGACGATATGAAGAGGAGGAAGATTTTCAGACTTTAGGTTGCTTGCTCCAAGGTGCGCAAGTCGAAAAATTTGTACACATATTCACCCAAAGTTAAAACCAAAAGCAATATCTACCCGAGAGCACTAGATGTACGTAAGAGAACTTGACCTTATATAATTTAGAGTGTTGATGTGAGTTTGTGTATGTATATATGCTTTTTATTGTTATAAATGCATCATCATCATCAGCCATTTTCATGCCGATATTGCATGTACGACTACCCAAGCGATTATTAATTTCTAATGTATGTATGTATGTATGTGTGCTTAAAACTCAAGAACCCGAAGTTGAAAATCTTGTAAACTTGCACACTAACTTGAGATGAATTTCATGGGAAGGAACTTCCACATAGATTCACATTCTTATTTTTTATTATAGATTTCGGCTTCGAACTGTGAGAACGTGATTGGATTGAACATTTTTGTTTCCGAAAACCTGTTCCGTTGGAATAAACTAAAATACGATGTGTTATTTTCTTTCGTGTACAAATAGGTATTTTACACTTAATCCGACTTCCATTTCCCCCTTTCAAAATCAACGAGCACTTCAGCTAGTAGACAATAAAGCTTTCCTTCCGTCCAGAACGGAATCAGAAACAATTTCTTCACAAATCGGGTGTGAATTACAAAGCTCCCAAATATTTTATTGCTGTAACTATTCTTAATTTATAATAATATTGAATAATAATAATATATT
>KZ308240.1:635903-649214 GCA_000376725.2 Ladona fulva
ATATTATTAAATAATATATATTTAATAAATATTGTATTAATTCATTTTAAATTTCAATCTGATCAAAACGCTTCCGGGAACAGGGGATTATTCGTTAAATTTCGATTTACTTTTAAAAAATTGCGATGATTTATAAAAATAACTTTTTTTAACTACCCATTAATTAGCCACCCGAATTATCTCAATTTTACTATTACCGATCAAATGGAATTCTTCTGGAATAAATTGGACATTTAAGCTTGTAAATAATGAAAATGAAAAATCAGGAACTGAGGGAATACAGCTAGAGGGATATTCCATTTTAAAAGTTAACTTACTTAAAAACAACTATAATTATAAAAATGCGTTAAACTCGCGGACGTTTAATCAGAAATATGTTGTGGAATTTACAATTACTTTAAATATTTCAAGAAAATGCTCATATCGGCTGCTCAAACAAAATGTAGTTCGAAATTAAAATTTTATTCTGGAAAAGTAAGATTAACTTTGTGGTCTGGAAAATTATGACGATATTCCATATAATTCCCTTTCTTTAAACTGGAATAAAAATGTTCTTACGTAATATTTCTAATCAGCTATTAGTTTATTTTTAGAACAGGAACGTTCCATCATTGGACTTGAAAAATGTGGCAATGAGAAAATATCTCAGAGCTATCCTTCCTTAATGAGGTAAAATTTTACCTTATATCTTTCCTGTTATATAATATTTTAACGAGAAATGTCGCGGTTACGGCTATAATGTACAGCGATATGATATAATTTATGCAAGAGTAATAACCCTCATTCTGCAGAATGGCTTCTTCTTTCATATTTATTTCAAGATAAGTATTAGAAGAACAAAAGAGGAATATTTTCATGTCCTCATTTGGATTTTTGTGAGGTAAAGAGATCATTCTTAGATATTTATGGTGCTAGAGGAGTACATCTTTTACTATCGACTTTTCAACTGGTTATCACACTTCTACAAACATTTATTTACTAACTTTCCTTCACAGTTGGACGCTAGCCTAAACTAAATTACTAAACAGCAGAGGTAATTTCTCATGTGAGTCCCCGCCAGGAATCAAAATCGAGACCGCTTTCAACAAAAGTGTAAACGTTGCCCGGGTAACCGGGAGCGCCAAATGTTGAATAATAACGAAGTAAAAAGTGTATAATATAATGAATTAATCAATATAATCATTGATAATTATAAAATAATCTGCCTTCACAGTTTTAATTTACACCGTTATAAATAGATGTACACCCTGCTAATATTTCAAGGAATTAAGGTATTTCAGCAAAAGTAACATGATAAGGTTTATCTTTCGATCAACTTTCCTATCGATCGGACATTCAAAATGGCGATTTAGTATTTCTTCCTATAGCGTTTTCAAAATAATATTCATGCATTACGAGAATACAGTTTCTTTTCAAAGGATTGAAATCATTTACTGTAAAGCTAATTCATAACATTTATGGACACAACTTTATTTTCACCTTTTGTTTTTGGAGGATTTATGAGGATATTTATCCTTTTTACACAGTTTAATACCCATTAATGCAATAGTTTAATTTTTAATGTTTAATATTTTGTATAGCATAGTGTTTAATGACTCTGAATAAGCTGCATCACGTTTCTACGACTTTCATGCAAATGAATTGGAAGTATTTTCCAACGAATCATTTAACTGAATGGTATCATTCCTCCTCTCAAACCGAGAATTACCTTCATAAGCCCAAATCTTCGCAATTTTTTTTCAAACACAAAAGCAGTGCTTCAGTGATGAAACGTTATCACTCGATTAAAGAATATTGATTTTAGATGCGTGAAGACGCTGGATGCGGAAATAGAGACACGAAAAACGCATAACAAAGGCTTTAAAATCTCGAATAAGGACGCAGAAAAGTGTCAAAAGCGAAAATGTAAGAGACAGAGAGTTCGCCTTATATTACCGTATTTCTGCCAAGGCAAGGATGTAACAGAGGATTTTACGTTCCATGCATTCCCACTACGCTCCTCTTTCATTCCCCCCCCCCCCCTCCGTACATATTTCTGCCCTCTTTCTGAGGTTAATCCCTCTATATCCTCCTACCAACCGCTCATTATCCTTCCACCTCGTTTTCCTTCCATATTTATTCCTCATCTCCATCCCTTTTACTTCTCATATTCAGAGCGTTTCGTTACATTTTCCACTACCCAATTTCACTTTCTCCGCAATCCTCACATTTCCCTCCTCCAGCGGCATTTACTATCGGCCATTTTCTTCTCACTAGCGGCTCACTGTTCCTTTATATTTGTTGATGCTGCGTTATTTACCCTTTACTTCACCATCACTACCTCTCATTCTCCAGAGCTCTGTAACTCTGGATCCTTCATACTTTATTCCCTCTTCTTCCTTATCCAAACCGCTCCATGGTCCCTTAACTTTAACGCTCCACCTGCATCCCTCTGTCAACGCTCCATTTCTTTCAATCCTCTTTATGTAACTCCCTCTCTTGCCCTTCTTTGCAGTCTACCCCTTCTGAGCGACCATTCCGACATCTATCGCTATTTCTGTTCTCTGAGGACCACCTTCTTGGCTATCCTACCCCTCGCCCTCCGCCTGATATTGGCTAGCCTCTATACCGCCTCCTCGTCCTTTCTCCCGCTTTCTCCCAGAAGCAATTCCTTGATCCCCTGAACCTCATTTCGTGGGATTTTCTAGACGCAGACCTCCGTCTTAATTTTGACGAAGGAACGGGGGAAGATGTGCTCCTGAAGCGATAAATGAATCCTTAGGGCGGTCGGATGTGGTAGACTTGAGTTATTTAGTCATGTTGCGGTCCGCTTCCTACTACTCAGACTATATCTACATCCCCTCGAGGTTTTACGGCAGCACAGAAAAGAATAATTCAAGGAACATTAACGGTCTTATCACGGTGTGGGCAGGGAATGCCGTAATGACGTCTCTCGTGATAAAAGTGGGGACATTAATCCCACGGCTGCAGAAAAGAGCTTCATTCATTTATCAAAGCTAACCACCTTTACATAACTCTCCAGAACAATTCCGCTGGTAAACTTGAATTTGCTTGGTCCGGTATTATCATCACCATTTCAATCAAATTCCCTTTTATTTACTCATAAGGAGTTATACCAATTTCACCTTGTAAAATAATGACATATGCAGCGACAGGGCTTTTTCCCACGTGCGAAATGACCTAAGCTGTTGAAGCACTTTTAACAATACTACTACTACTACGACAGGGCTTTTTAAATAATAATAGCATTCCGATCACTTGCAGGATAAAGTTACAAAATATACAGCGTATAGAAATAAAAGTATCTGAAATCAAATATTTGACAAAATGCCACAAAATAGCTCAGCCAAAACTAACCGTATTACAACATATTCGTAGTTTAGAAATCTCATTCAGTCAATATCAAAGATAAACTTAATAATGAAAGGAAAATGAATTCGATATCTTAGGACATTCAGTTGTAAATTTTCTTTTTTGTTTATTGTTAGGCTATTCAATGATTTTCGTTGTGTATTTACTTTAAGTAAAAAAGATGCATTTTTTATTTTACTGATTATTTCAATGTCTTATATAGCTCAATTAATTTAGAATAAAATAGTGTGAAAGTATTCTACTGAAGAATTATTACATCGCACCGCAAGAGAACATTCGTGAACAACATGCATATTCAGACGAAACTTTATCCCATGAATATTCTACATGTGAGCAAATGAAAATTGACCGATTTTCAGTGCAACAATATTTAGAAGGTTTTTGAAAATGTACATTCTATCGTAAATGTAACTATTGCTAACATTCAGTTACTGTGAAACACTTACGGCATTTCCCTCTCCAACCGATATTACTATTCTATGCGAATGGAAGTTTAAACATAAAGGACTTTAACGCTAAACAAAATGAATCCAAACACTTGATTGGAAGCAATGATCCCTTTATAGCGCAGATCAGTTAGGGGTTTTTGATTTATTACATAGTTTGTTCAGAAAAATGTACAAAAATGAGGGAAGAAATGACTTAGACAAATTAGTGAGGATGAAGGATACTTTGTAAAAGTAATGAGATCTTAAGGGAGGCCTGGTGGAAGCGTAAAAGGATGGTTTATGACAGGGGGAGCGGTTCTAGGGAAAGATTCCGTCGAAGGAGAGGGAGGGTAATGGAATTCAGAGAAAAGGGAGATGGTGGAAGTCGGAAAAGAGACACTTGCTCTGAGCTGAGTTAGGTGGGAATGGATAGAACAGTCTTAAGGTAAAAGGGAAGAATCCTGGTGTGGGTTAAGACAGAGAGAATAAGGGGATTTTGGAAGAAGAGGATAGCGTGGAAATAAAAGGTGGAAGAATGGGGATTTCACGGGGGTATGGATCCCCCCTCTCATAAGAAGGACGATTTAATGAGGGATAAAATTAAGAAAAAGATAAAGCCCTGGGGATAAAAAATACGGGGAACAAGTTCGCCAAACACAGGAAAGGGAAACGAGGAGTGAAAAGAAGAATTTACAGCGATAAGATTTGAAAGAAAAGATTTTATCAGAACTAGATGTGCTCCTCATCAAAACCCTTCCCTTCATCCTTTTTCCATGGAATCGCGTCTCTTTCCGACTTTCTACGAATCCCTTTCCAATTTTACCTTTTCGTCGCATCTGAAGGATCGTGGGCGCAGTAAGGAAGTTTCAACGTATTCGAAGAAACAAAATTTTCATATTCCTCGACTTTTTACGTTAAGGCAGAGGTACGAAGAAAAGACTTCTTTTATGTTTATTCGCGAATTAAAAAAAACTTACAAAATTGAGGTTTTGATGTTTCTGCTGTAAGCAACGTACTTAAATGAGGATACAGCTCATCTTCGTATCCGATCACCGGGATATTAAAATTCGAGAGGCTACCTGACACACCCCACATATACGAGGCCCTTTGATTTCAAATTTAATTGAGATTGTTTTATCACGCGTACCATCGTTTTTTTAAGAAACAATTTCTCGTTCAGGAATGGAAATAAATACGCTATTTATGGAACTTTTCTGTAGATGCTCCTGTGAAATTATAACATAAAAATCAGCACAAGAAGTAAAAATATAAGACTAATGAAAAATCGATGGATCTTTACAAATGTGTGGTACATTTTTGCTGTATACACTAAATTTTTGCGTAGTCGCTATGCATCAAGGTCTGGAAGAGGGCGGGCAGCCGGTCCAAATACCCAAGCAAAATTAAAGGCCCGCGCTAAAAATGTTTCTTGGTTAAGCTGAGGAAAAGGTGCCGGGGACTGAAATTCCTCTCCCGGGTTCTGCTTTGCTAATTTTATGTCGCCTGAAACCCGTGTCACACATTGCATGCTTGCTTGCTTGGTTGCATAATCACAGGGATACAAATTCCTAACCTTCTGTCTTTACGATTTCAGCAAGTAATCAGTAGGTTTCACACATACAGACAATCGCTACTAAATCTGCACATTGGAGTCCCAATTTACTGATATCATTCTAACGAGTACTTTTTTCTTTTTCTTCAGTCAGTTAAGATATGTTACCAAATATTGAGAATTGGAGCCAAATTTATGATGGAAGCTCATTAAATGGACAGTGAAGTTAAAAGAAGTTAACGATTTTAACGACATTAACGATTTTTAAAATTCTTGATTTCCTTTTAATTATAATTAAAAATAAGTGCTTATTTAAATAATTACCGGTTTATTCGGAAAGGTTAAAAATAAGTTTTACCTTTTTTCTCCTTTTATTCTGGCGATTCATAAATAAGAACGAAAGGGATTTGATTATAATAATGCCAAAATTTAACAAGATATTTTAGATAAGAAAGAACAAGTGAGAAGTAGAATATGTAAGTTACAATATTTGTCGTATATATTGATTTACTCTTCAACAGAGAAATACATCAACAAATCGTTTATATATGTTTAAATAATCATAATCTAAAAGTATGGAATACCAAAACTATGGGATTAGAAAAGATTTATGGAATCAATTTTTAGTGTTCCTTATGCCATAAAATAATTGCTAGGTAATTTACTAGGGAGGTATTTAAAATTAATGTAGGAGGTATGACTAGAAAGAAATACTCATGCTTTGCTATTAGGAATGACAGCGCAGTAATTAAAAAATGAGAAACCTGGCAAGAACATGATAAAACGGCTGAAAAATGTAAGTGGGCGTGGTTAATTTGCTGGAAATGGCACTGAGGCACATTTCAATGAGAAAGAAGTGCACACGCAAGTTGTCCTCCTACCACTGGAACATCACGTCAAAAGAGGAGTGTAAACAAACACAGAGGACAAGCCTGACGGAGGGGAGAGAGTGAAGGTGCGTAAATAGATTTGTTGTCGGACTCCGAGTTGTTAGCGCGTTCGCCATCGGTGAAAGCCGTTCCGGGTTCGATTGCGCAGGGAATGAAATTAGTGTGCAAAACTGCCTAAGCTGTCCAAGCACATTTAAAAAGAGAGATACAAATAGATTTGTTGAGAGAAAACCCATGAAAGAAATGTAATAAAATACACAATTTCGCATTGATGTAGCTTGCGATTACGACTGGTTTAAGTTGCGGGCAAGAAAGTTACTTGTTTACTTTTACATCATACTATGTGATAAATTTCTAAGTGCTGTAGTTTCTATTTGACACGTTGACGTAACAATATGAATCCAAAAATTTCACTGAAATACTCAAAATTTCCGTAGAAAAAGTAAATAGCTAATATAAATAATAATATAATAATTAGGAATATATATATATATATATATATATAGTTATTTACGGGATAGAACATATGAAATAAACATATGGGAATGCGGAAGGATAAAAGACTTTAAAGGGGAAAAACGCTATTCTCGCGGACTTAGGAGGTAGCTTTAAATGAAATGTTATTGATATAACTACAATTCTATTAGCAACCAACACAAATGGAAGCTGCTATTGCTTTTAGGAATAATTTATGGAATTGAATTTGTTCAGGATAAATTATGGAAAAGGAAATTAAAATATCGATCTATTCCTCTAACATAATCCGCGTGTTATCAAAAAAAAGAATGACCAGTGAGAGCAATTACACTCCATTCAGAGATTTAGCTACCCTTATATCTCAAATTCTCATATTTATACATATTTTCTTTAAAGTCATTGTGGTTCTTACAGTCACAAACGTATCACTAGGACACAAATTATCAACCGCAAGATACTATAATCATAAAAGTGTTGTCGATCCGTTTATATTTAATAATGTATTAATTTCCCTTTCAAAGGCTTTCCATTCACCTTAATTTATAAATCTATTTGGATTTTTCACATGCTTTGCCTCGAAGAAAGCCTTGATGTATTTTATAAATATGCATTTGCAATCCAAAATTAAAACTTTATTTAAATTACCAAATAACTGTTTCCGATCTTCGACTTCTTTGATTAGGTGACATCATCTCGATAAACACCACAGCAGTACTTTGCCGTAACAATAGCTAAGGTAATAGCTTTTCCTAAGAAGGAGGTTGTAATGGTGTTGAAAAAATAACCACTTCTCAGAGAGATACTGGTAAATTCAATCTAAAATTACTTTGAAAAATACTACATAAACTCACTACTTCAGACACACGACATTTTTCGAGGCATAAGCGTCATTTTCAAGTAATTGAAAAGAGATTCAAGACTTGAAAATTACGCTTATGCGTCGAAACATGTCGTGTGTCTGAAGTAGTGAGTTTATGTAGTATTTTGCAAAGTAATTTTAGATTAAATTTACCAGTTTCTCTCTGAAAAGTGGTTATTTTTTCAACATCTGTCATGGAATACTACAAAGTGAATCGCCGCTCCGTCGAATTTATATTTAATAATAGGAGGTTGTAAGTTAGTCTTACTTACCAGTTTCTCTCTGAAAAGTGGTTATTTTTTCAACACCTGTCATGGAATACTACAAAGTGAATCGCCGCTCCGTCGAATTTATATTTAATAATAGGAGGTTGTAAGTTAGTCTTACTTACCATATGTACAATTCGATTTTTCTGACTTTGGGCAAGTGTTTTCACTACCTTCCTTATCTCGAAGATTTTCATTTTTAATCACTTCGCAATCAAATCTCATTTCAGACTCACATAAACGACCCAATAAAGTTAACCCTTGTGAGTATAGCAATATTATGTAGATTAGATCTATTACTGTGAGAAAACATCGCTAAACATCGAGTCTATAGCTACGCAAACAAGGAGCTTTAAGCCAAAGCAACGTCAAGCAATTCTCCGCATCAATAGCTTTCTATTCCAAACGATTTGCACAAAGAATCGATTGAGAGTGGAAACTCAGTTTCGACAAAAATGTGACCGTTGGGGTCTCTCGAGTAACCGATTCAATTATTTCCGCCAATTATTTCTTCTTCTCCTTTGGTGTTCCCTTGTGCCCGTCATAGCCACCCGTATCGTATTCTTACCTATTCCATCACTTTCCCTTGTGTACTTTTCCTTCATCTCCTCGCAACGGAATTAATCCTCCAATCTTCGCTCTTACCTCCATCTTATGGCAGAGCGAATCCATTCACTCTCTTTCATCCCTCCTTCCCGCTACATCGTCATTAGTAATCCCCTGCCTTTTTCCTCTGCTGCTATTCGACTCATTTCCAGAATTCAATTTTTCATTGCCTCTCTTCTCAGCTCGATAACTACCAACCCAGTTCCCTTTTTTCCTGCTGCTTCTTTGCCTTTTTTCCCCAGCGATCGACAACTTCCCCATCAACTCTCAAATATAGTCACAATCTGTTACAAGATTCCATTAAAATTTATCCTTCGTCCTACATTCCACCGTTTACTTCCCTATGAATAATTAAGGAGTCTATAATGCGAAATAGCCAATGAAAATCGGATGCACTTGCTGAAGTCCTTTTCATGTCATGAGAGATGTAATTAAAAGAAATAAAATACATCTGGGCTAGTATTTATACTCTGTAATCCTAATAGCTACATAAAATTGATGTAGTTCTAATGTACAGCAACTTATGTTAATGGAATAACAATTGTGAAAAATAACGACATGACTGGGACTCGAACCCAGGTCTCCCACTTTTCAGGCAGGTATTAACCACTGAACTACCACACCACGTCTCTTCCAAATCATCTGTAATTAATTAATGATCTTTTGACCTATGTCACTGAAACAAAGTTACATATTTCCCAAGATGTCACGATATTTTGACCAAATATCTCACCATAAATTTACACTACACAAACTTCTTTTTTGGGTGATATTGTGACATGAAATGCCTATATGCAATGAAATCTACTCCTAAATATGTACGAGTAAGGTCAATTCTTTAATAGTACTTAAAAGTGATCAAAGCTAGTCGAACAGTCTATTCAAACGTCTCATAGTTGAACTTTGTCAACAAATACACACGTATAGCTATCTCTCGGGCGTAAGATCGACAGTCATCCAATAATAGGAAATTTTGTAAAGTACCTCGAGAAGATTCGCGTATTTATCTCGACGCAGTTCTCTCCATTTGTACCCTTAGCTACCCAAACCCTCCGCCTGTCATTCTTCTCATTTTCAAAATTTTCACTCAACTTTCTCTCCCACGCACACGAGATTTCCCTCTCTGACTTCCCTTTCTCGCTTGTCTCTGTCATCCATAAGGCCACTCTGCAACGTACACATCCTTTTTCCTTTATTTCGTTTCTCAGTGTGAGAATTCAGGTTGACACAGATACCCAAACGAGAACAAAGAGGGAGATCAGCGAAAGGAGACATCCGTAGCCGCGCAATCGCTTAAGGTGATCGCTCAAATCGATATCCTTACTTCCTCATTAACCCCTTACCTTGGGCCGAAGACCAAGTTGAAAAAAGGAGGAGGCGAAGAAAATGAGACGGAAGAGGGTGGAGACGAAGAACGATGGAAAGCAAGGGAAAGAAAGGGAGAAAGAGGCCATCGGAGGGCACGGGCTAAGTCAGGTCGTGACAATGTCGATGCTAGGGCGCTTTAAAGATCTAAAACTTTCCGCCGAAAGCACCATCCCCTTGATTTCCCAAGAGGAACGAAAGAGAGTGAGGTTGGGCTGAAAAGAGTTGAATAGGAGGGTTTGACGCGCAGAAGGATGGGAACACGTTACCTACAGAGAGCGCCAGAGTAGGAATTTAAAGAGGCATATGTGTTCTCTTTTTAACTCGGTGTACTGAGAGGAGGATTGCGTACCTACGTGACCGCTGGGTCGAGAGCAATCGCCTCTTTCATTTGCTCCCCGCTTAAGATGCCCCGTCTCGATGACTCCCGGAGAAAAGAACCGAGGAGGGATGGCTCCCGCTTTGCGATTCGTCGATTCAAGGCGAGATGGTCGCGTGGTCGTGAGAAAGAGTCGGGCGATAACCAAATGAAAGCGTCGAATTTCCCCTGCGGGGAGAAGAGTTGAGGGGAATAAAAACGGAGGCGGTGTTTGTGAAGAGACGCTCTACGGTAATCCATAGAGAGAAGGATGAGGTCGAGTAAATAGTTTCCTAGCCACCTTATGACGTAAGCACACGTCCTCACTTTATCTCTCTCTACGCCCCTTTTCTCTCTCATTCACTTCACATATCGACCTTTTCCTCTACTATACTTCCCATAATACGGCTTGCACAGTGCACCTTTTCACCCGTCCCTCTCTCTGTGCCCCGCTCTCGCCCGGAGTTCCTTCCTGCCAGACTGCAGAGGAATTAATTAGGAGACCATCAGTAGCAGTGGCAGCACTATCGCCTGCCTGAGGATTAATGGCTACCGTTTCGGCCACCCACACACACTCGGCGCTAATGTTAAGTAACTAATAGGGTCGGGAAATGGGTATCAATAGAAAAAAGAAGCACTTCTGGCTATGACTTGAAGATGTAATAGTGGTTGGGAAATTATCGACAAGTGAGATGTCATTTACTTCGTAATACACTAATGAGAACAATCATTAACAAGGTAAATTAAAATACGCGATTGTTACTGTTTCAACTCCTAGTTTTACATTTAGAATTTCTTTCTATGTTATCATAGAAATGAAACGGCAAAAATACTCAGAATGAAGCTGGCTAAGCGTTGCCTTCACTTAGGATTCGACTGATGAATAAACTTTTCAACATATATATGTTTATTCTTGAAATGTTAATACATGCTTCGGTATAAATTTCCATATCGTTTCAATCGCCTTTGGCATTAATGTTTAATGATAAACATTTCTAAATTTTTAAATTCTCTGCTGTGTGATAATTATTGTATATTGAGTATTGTGACTTGCAAGCTAAATTTTACAAATAACCTTTTGTACCACTAAAACAGTCACTTTGAACAGGGTGAAAACTAATTGGAAGAGTTTTCAGTGAGGAAGTATGGATAAATGTTTGTCAATATTTATTTAATAGAGATACCAAAAAAACCCTCTGATAATTTATAAACTCTTACACCACCGTGAGATAGGTACTTTGCACATAAGGCTCAAAACAAAGTGCCTTAAAAATAAAACAAGCCATCTTAATCATTCTTTGTGCAGTTTACCATTATACGGCTATTTACAAAACAAAAATTCTAAAAATAGGATTTACATAAGGAATAATACATTATATTCCTCTTACTTATTATATTTTAAGCCTTTGTGGAGATGCAAGGATGAATTAAATCGACAGAAAAAGAAACGCAAGTTGAACGTCCACGGTATTTTTTGCCTGTACTACGCAAATCTCGGCTTTAATCAATTAGGTCAGGAGTCGCCGATAAAAAATTGCGCATCGATGGCTTCCGCTGGAGAGATCAACGATACTTATCGTTGATGGATGATCTTAAAAAGGTAAAACATAAAATGAAAAAGAAGGAAACCTTCCGGTGCATTTCGGCGACAAGGAGCCTAATGCCAAAGGCACTGAGACGGAGGTGGGGAGGGACTACTCATCAATTTTCGGGCCATTCATTAAAATTGTTGACGTTTTAATCACATAAGTCCAAAGCACAGAAGATATATAGCGCGGATGGGAGATGGAGGTGGAAGAGAAAGGCGTAAAAGTGAAGGGAAAATGATCAATGGAAAAATGAATGGGGTAAAAGGAGACTTAAAGGAAAAGGGGAATACTTGGAAGAAATGAGATGAGGGAATGAGATTTTGATCGATAATTATAGAATATATAGAATGGCATGTCAGAAATTATTTAATTTCCGTCATCCTATACTGTATTTTTATGTATGACATTTTCCTCCTCCTTATCATTAAGTCACTGTCGACTCGATCCTTTCTTGGAGGTAGATTCTTATCATGAATGTTCATTTTTTACTGCACCAAGGATTATAATAACTGCATCTCTTATACCTACAGACTTACTCAAACTACCTAGAAATCTCATACTTTCATCTCCTTCTATCTACTTTGTATCCCTGTCAGAATATTGATTTATAAAATACAAACTTATATTTAAATATATACATTTAAAATGTGTTGCAACTCACATTAGGACTGTCGTAATTAATTATCATGTTGTTAGCCACAGTATCTACTTTAAAAAATTTAAACTCTTCGTGAATTCGTGTAATGGCCCATTAAAATAAAAGCTCTAAGGTGTAATCAGTTAAAATTCCAAAGTATTCTGCAACACTAATATTTAGCGAGCAGAACCTGCACTTTAATCAATGTAGCTGCTACATGAACCACTTTATAATATTGTAATATTTACATCCCTAAGATGCATGGGTTTCCAAAAGATATATTTCAATCGACCGGTCTTTTGAAAACTCATTGCATTTCTCAATCTATTTCTACCCTAAATTTAATATATTCCAATTTTTCTTCTGAAGAAAACTTCCGCGCTGATGATAGTTTTCAGGGTTGTGAAAGAAAGAGCAAAGATCCAAACTCCGCAACAGATATACCTTGATATATAGGTCATCTATAGGAATGCGTCCTACTTGACGTTTGTGTAGAATGAAGGGTTAAACTCAAAGGTTCTACTATCTTACTGGCAGAAGAACAGTTGGCAATCCTTGATGATGGATATACTCTACTGTCTGCTGGCACAAAGTATGCTGAGACGTATCTATTTATTGAGCAACTATCAAAGCACTCACGGAAACTTTCCTACGTTAAAGTAGTTGGTAGAATAACACGTTACCTAATTATAAATTATTGGTACCTATCTACATCTACATCTACATAAACACCCTGCAAGCCGCCTTACGGCGTGTGGCAGGGGGTGAAAACACCGGGCGTTCGGACTTATTTTTTTAGCCTATTATTATCATGTATAGTTCGCGGAAAGAATGAATTCTTAAATCGACTCGTCCTAGCATCTATTTCTCTTATTTTGCGCTCATTGTCGGATCGTCCAAGGTAGCAGGGGG
>KZ308240.1:650019-807359 GCA_000376725.2 Ladona fulva
TCTCCCTAACGTACGACCAGAAGGCTTTAGGGTCCTCCTCTAAGCTATCACCTAGAATTTTCTGCTTAAAATTACGTAGGGCGTTTCGCATAGCACGCTTAGTATCGGATTTCGCATTCTTATGCTTCTCTAATAATAACGTTGTTTTTGAGCAGAAATCAGACTGGTCTGTACCCTTAAGGGCTTTTACTTTTCCGTGAAGTGCTCTCTGTTTCCGAAGTGCGTTTCTAACCTCTTTATCATACCATCTAGGTTCGCAATTACCTATTGGTAATGTATTACCTTTTTTGAATAATTTTGACTAAATTCAATTAAAATGACAATCTGTTTACTGAATGTAAATGAAATTATATACACAAAACTCCTTGAAAGAAATGAGATTAGAAGCCAGGTTGTGATTGATAGAAGGTTCAGAGAGGGTACATTTGCGGAATACGAGATCAACACTAACCAGCCTCATTCTGATGATCCAACAATATCGTAAAATAATCGAAATAGATGCGAGTGTAATTCTAGGAGCTCATTCTTTCGGCAAACGATAAGCGACTACTATAAGCTAAAGGGATAACTCGAATGGCTTATGTTTACACCCCCTGCCACACGCCAAAAGGCGGCTTTCGGGGTATTTATGTATAGGAGGGTACAGTAACCAATAGCTTTTAGCCAAAGTAGCAAACGGTTAAGTAATATTAGGTCCTGACTAAAGAATAGAGGCCCTTTAACGAATCGTATTAAAACCTCGATTATCGAGGTGTTAACAGACTTGGTTCGTCGTTTAAGTTTGCTGACGACCCTGTCGAATTACTTAGATCAAATTATGTAATGCGGCGATGATTGCCAAGTAGAGCTAAACGTAGACAAATGTTCAACTATTTTGAAAGAAAATCTATTATTAATGATTATTCGTAGTTTCCGTGGGATAAACTTCTTAACAGTCAAATCGGTGAAATATCTATAAGTAACTCTCACAAATAACTTAACATACAGTACTCACAACTATAATATACGTGGAAAAGCACTTAAGATAATCAGATTCGTTAAGAGAATAGTCGGTCGGAGCGAATAAAAAGTACGCGAGAGATGTTATTTTTAGTTGGTTAGACCTCATCCTGAATATGCGTGTAGTGTAAGGGACAATGCCGATAAGTGTTGTATTCGAGAATTAGAAAAGGTGCAGCAAAAGGCTATTCTGACGATAACGATACGTTTTGTGAAGAATTGCTACGATAAATCAGTGAGCGTCACTCAGATGCTTCAGGACGCAAAATGGGAATCTCTAGAAATTGGCATATTCAGACAAAGGATAAATTTACTGAATACTCGTAAGTTCAGAGAAAGCAGATTCAGAGATGATGTAGCCGATATAATGCGTCCGCCGTGTTACATAGGCCGTTCTTATACTGCGATAAAGATAAGGGAAATAGATGCTAAAACAAATCGATCCAAGAGTTCATTTTTCGGCGAACGAAGTAATATACGCGAAAGTAATCGATTAGGGGAATAGAGTCGTGGTGAAGGCACACCCTGTCACACGCCGAAAGGTGGCTTGCCGGCTACGTACATAGATTTAGGTTTAAATTAAAATTTGTAAATAGAAAATTATACAAAGTTAAATATTAATCGTAACATCTAATGGAATGAAATATTTAGTAACATGCTGTTCCTTGCTCACAAGAACTTCATGGACTTTTCGGGATACATCACTATATATATTTTTGTTTTCTAATAAAGTTTTGCATACTAGTACTTCCTAAAAATAGATGCTTTGATGAGCTTTCTCAACCTTAAAGGGAGAGTTATTCACGGGAAATCCTATTTTTATAAGCTCCCATTTTCCAAAATGCAAATTTTTATAAGGATTAATCGTACATTTTACCTATAATGAAGCATACAAGGAGAAGGTGAAGACATGTTTGTTAAAAAACCAAAGAGTATTTATGCTGCTCACTAATAGGGACACGCCAAAATATAATTCGGAATTGAAGACATGTTTGTTAAAATCTTCGGAATCTCAAACTTAGCTTCCAAGTTTCAGAGACTTCATAACTTCAGGAATATATTTATCGAGGTTTTCCTTCTATAAGTTTGAGGTTTGCAGTGGCTATTTTTCTTCTAGTAATAAGTTTGTAGAATCAACAGTCAAAACGATGATCTAATTCCCAACCTCTAGATTTACTACCAAATCCTCCGGAGAGGCGGTGAGAAGTTAAGAAATAATATGAGATTGTTTGCCCTTACCTTTCTCGATGAGTTACAGGACAAGTTAACACATTTCAGTTAAGTGGAGCAAAAATACCCTAAATATAACAATTACCATAGTATTCAATTGAGAGTAACCAAGAAATCAACATCGCTTACACCTCACAATCAGTGATTTTCTTATAATCAAATCCATTAACAGGATTCCGACAATAATGTATGAAAGAAATAATTTTTTCTATCTTTTACGAAATGATGAATGAAAAGAATGTTAAAATATTCCACTCGTTAAATTATGGTGACATGAACTCAATATATCATATTTAGATGATCGTTCAAGGAAAGGATACAACTTAATGGATATATCTAACAAACTGAAGATTGACATCATGCCCAATGATATACATTAGAATCCAGATAAGTCTCTCTCTGCAAAGGTAGTTTTAGCTATAACCTAACCAGCAAAGAAAATAAAATCACCATCATTTATCGGCATTGAGCAATCTCCGTTGATGAAAAGTGAAAGAAGTTACCCGTTCTGTTTCAAACCATATTTGAATTTTCTACTGCTTTGGTTGCCCTATTCCATCTCAGAAAATACAGGAGTCAACGATTACTCTGAAAGTAGTCCTGTGCGAACAGAATTCACAGCATGCTGCATAGCGGGAAGATACTCTTCAAATGTTTCCCTTTTCTTCAACTTATTTCCCGTATTGAGAGTTTCCACAGGCCATAGGCGAATGGGTGTAGCAAGAACTCAAAATATCGATAAATTTATAACGCGCAGATGCATTTTTAAGGTATTTTCTAATAAATGATTGTTTTGTGCCCGGCAATAACCAATAGAGCCCAAACCAATATCGCTCCAGGAAAACTGTTGTTATCTATAACCTACCCAACAAAGAAAAGGAACTCAGATCCTGCCTGCGAGCCATCTCCTGAGATAAAAAAGGGAACCCTTAAACGAATTTAAGGAAGATGCAAAATAGAGAGTGTAGGGTTCGAGAAGAGGAGAAAACCGATAAGGTAGGCTACTTTAGGGAGCTTATCTTTACCACGTCCTCATCTCCGCCCTCCAGATCCTCTCCAGGATTTCCCTCATCCCTCGGGAATTTTGAAAATTTTGAAAGAGGGTAATCAAGGAAGATTATAATGGGCGAGAGATAAAGGGACAATCGGTAGGTATGGGGCGGGAGCGGAAGGACTGAAGTCAGTTGGAGTCGGAAGAGAGATAAAGGCGACTTTAAAACTCCTTCGCTGTGATCGGACGCTAATCGAAGGTGATAGGTAGCGAAAGTGCAAGTTTTCCAAAGTTCTTCGAGCAAGAAAGAAAGGGAAATTTATTTCGTCCGAATTAATTCCCAGTCATAGCTGCGGTCGATCGTGCTCGGATTAGTTTGTCGAAGAAAACTGCGTAAGTTTTGCGGCTTAGAGAATTAAAACTTTGGAGAAATTTTCCAATTTATCTGAGGTGTGGAAGAAACAAATCTTTGCCACGGTCTCGCTCCCAATTGATGGTAACAGCATTCAACCCGAATTAATGTTGAGAAACATCTTGATAGATTAACAATACTCCATATCTGGATTCGAAGCTAAAGGAGTTAACTTCATAGCTCTAAAGGCAACATTTCAGCTTGGTTACGTTGATGGATAAAAGCCATTGTTTGAGATATTTAATAAGAATAGTTATAATTTGGTCGAGGCTCATAGAGGATATCTTAATCTCCGACGGAAATCAAAACGAGAGGCAGCACTCGGTACTTAGCGGAAATTATATACAATTTCAAGGATTAAGGTTTAGAATACCTGCCCGGAAAGTGGGAGACCTGGGTTCGAGTCCCAGCCATGTCGCTATTTTTTACACTTGTTATTCCTTGGGATTTAGCCGCACGACTTCGTCGAGCAAAAGTTAACACCTTTCCCCTAATCCTTGAGATTTCCTTTGGGTGGGTTAACCCTATAAGACCTTCTTTGTGAGTTGGCTGCCTCAGTGAGGACCTCTAGCGGCAGGTCGTGCCACTAAATGTGGAGACTGCTCGCCTTGCTCACAGAGCAATCCCTTAATAGTGTGTAACAGACACGCCACTGCCGTTCAGTGGTTAAAATACCTGCCCGGAAAGTGGGAGACCTGGAACCTGTCATTATTTTCTGCACTTGTTATTCCTTGCTATTTACAATGTATTGAAATCAAATAGAGCAGTCGAACGGTTCCATGAATATAGTGGAAATAGATTAAACGCATGATTATCCAAGCGCAGGTAATCCGGTTTCCGGTTAACCGTCCATGATTTTTTGTCCTCGTCGATATTTTCCGCGGTCTTTTTGTAAAATTCAAACTAATATAACTCAGAAAATGTCGCCAACTTATACAAGCTGGACTTGCGTTAACCTTCACAATGGAGCAGTAGGAATAAGTCTACTGTAACATTATCGCTGCTTGCAAAATTCGTGGTAGGATGAAAGAATACTCTTAATGCCCATGGAGTTCATGAAACACTCAAAAATATCGGAACAAATAAGCAAATGATAATAAATTTCTTCTTTGCGTAGATTATAAGAGTTATAGGAAATATATCGGAAATTTTGGATCAACTATGCTTTCTGATTACTCATACATCCGCTTCCCTTCATTATCCCGGTTCATCGAGATTACGCAAACGGCTCGAAATTATTTTTTCTTCATGTAAGATTTTATATTCAGTCTGTTCATGATTCAGTACATTGCTCTTATATGTTTCTATGTACAGAAAGCGGAAGCTTTACGATGCAAAGAGAATATATCCATCAATAAAAGAAGCACCTGACGATTTTCAATGTATTGCAGTCCGGCGCACAAATTCAAAATTACCAACCGACTATGACAGAATCGTTAGAGATAGGAATACGAAATTTAATCACAGATTACTACCGTTAATTAGTTTGGAAGTTTGCCATATGTCCATTATTTCCAGGCGTTATCTTAAGAGAAATGCGACAAAGAATATATAGTGCGTGTGAGGGCTCCTTAGGGGTTGCCACAAAGAACTTTATTCCCTTTATGTGAGAATGGGATTTCATCCGATATGTATGTGACTTCCCATGAGTACTTTTAAGAAAAAAGTGGATATTTGACCCACTCTTGCTGATGATATTTATTATTTTTTCAAAATTCTACGGATTTATGAAGAAGCACGACTGTTATGTTCTTCCTTACTAAAGTATTCTCAGTAACAGGATTTAGCTGGGAAGTCTGGTTATTAAGTCTCATATATGCCGGCAAGAGCTTACCAATTTAATGGAAAGAACTTTTCTAATGAAAAAGTACTCATTTGTCAACCTGAGAAGATTTATATTCTTCCTTGGAATTTCTTATCAAACTGCTCTGAATTGTGTTTAATTATACGTAGAAAAGAACATAGATTGAATGAACAATTCGAAAATGTATTCAAAGACAAATATGTTTACGAATAGCGCTAAATATAAAATATTTTGCTGTTTTTGCCAATGACTGAAGAATTCATCTCTCTTGAGATGCAAGATATTTATTAGTTTAAGATCTAAAGGAGAGAAAGATGGCAACCATGTATTTCAGAAAAAGATATGGGTGTAATAATTGCTTATCATACCAATCTTAAAAATCGGCATAATTGGGTATGTATAAGTATCTTTGTAACTACTCTAAGTAAAAAGGATGCGTGATGCATTATATTAATGTGTAGTCTTGTAAATCGAAGGAGGGTTTAAAGATAAAACTCAATGCCTTTCTCAGCAAGGTGTCACCAAATGAGTGTATCCTTTGACTTCCTTTCTCTATGTGAAAATTTATTTTGAAGTAGGTCTCATGACTGTTTACCTCATAGCACATGGAATAAGCGTTGACCTAAATTGGGCTTCCAGGCGTTCTTCGGATCCAACCAGCGCGTTTAATACCGGCCGAAAAGGCTAAATCGGAATGTAATCTGGTATATAAGAGTCACTGAAAAAAATAAGTCTCCAAAGGAACACATCGTAAGAAGAGCTTAACGATATAGAGTGAGGGCCGAGAGCAAAGATACTGAGGGATTGAAGTATGCTTTTGAAAAGAAAAAAGAAACACTTGGAGAGGGAGGATGGACTGCAAAATGGAGGAGCAGTATTTTAAAATCTCGGTAAATCTCCCTGAAAACATATACCCCACACCAAAAGATCTGTGTGCACCGCCTTCCAAGGAACAGAATCCCGCCATAACTTCTACTCTTGCCCCGCGGCTTTCTAAGCCAATAGTCTCTTCACCATTTTACTTTTCTTGGCCCTTCCCCTCACATCTACTTTAGCTATCTCCCCAAAACTCCCTTTCGAGCCCTGAGGTTACTGTAGGGATGGAAATGAAGAGTGCCCTCTTTATCTACGTTTGCGACACAAAGCCGAGGTGAGTGAGAGGCGTATGCAATCGAGATGAAGGGAAGAAGGAAAGGGACATTCCATAGTACGGCACTGATACATAGAGATTCAAAACCCAAACCGCAAGATTAAAAAGAGCAAGAATTCCGCACGGGGGATTGAAATCATTTTCATCGCACCCTCCTATCTTATTTTGAAAGTAGATGAATCGTTTTATCAAATACGAGAGTATTAAATTACGATTGGTTACGGAACTCAAACATTCCATAAACACGCCCGCATTGAAATGTAAACAAACGTGCTCACGCAGTCTCTGCTACAATCACGAGCGCGCGCGCAAAGGAGAAAAGGAAAGTATGAATATTGGCAAGCGTAGATACTGTGTCGCGAAGGTACATACGTTAATAAAGAGACGCATCGAAAGGCATTGACGCCTCCAAACTTACGAGGCACAACTCGATATTTTCTTCTTTTTTACGCATCCGAGAAAGGGACAGGCAGAAAGGACGTGGAATATTCTCTCAAAATTCCTTCTAAGGATGACTGCGCAATAAAAGCGAATGTGAACCGGAGTGTAAGTAAAAACGTTAATGGCCCCGCGTTCAATGGCGGATGGAATGCGTGAACATCCAAAAAATATGTGGGAACGTTTTAGTATTAACGATGCCAGAACGTCTCGTATGAAGTGGGATGAATAATGACGATGAGAAATACAAATTTGGTGAAAGTCCGACCTGTCAATAGCACTTTTTTCAGTATATCTGACAAAGAATGGCGATTTTAGAAGCGTACGTAATACGCCAAGCAAAACGTACCATCTTTTACCTTTCCATTTAATACCATTCGTATTGAGGACATGCGTTGAATTAATTCGCATTCTTAACTACGAATTTTGGTTCGAAGTACCTAATAATCGAAGCTATTCTGCCTCCTCTTTTTTCAGTTAGTAACTTCATAATTATTGTGCCAGTTTGTTTTACCGAGCTCTTCATCTCACATTTGTTTGATTTAAAAGGTGCGGAGGGAAGGGTTGCTCGATCGATCGCAAGGCGATTCCACAGAATACGTACCAACGACCGAGCGAAGCATTATTTAACCGGAGATAATATTTGACCTCAGTATACATTACGCTCTCTTTTATACCGGATTCACGCATGTATCAGAGGTCAAGTAACTTTTTTTTCCTAGACTAGAAATAAGAAGCATGTATCACCCGTAAGATGTGCCGTAAGATGTGGTGATCCTATCCTCCTAATGACAGAAGGATAGGACGTAAGATACTGCTCACACACGAGAAATATAAGTTGTTTATAAAAGCAATTTTAGAAAAAATCTTTCAGGTTTACCGTAGTAACATTCACCAATAATGTTTGAAACAAGAAAACTACACTGCATAGAAATAATAATCGCAATCTGTTCCCTCTCCAGGGCTTTTGGATATGTAAAGAGGTCTGACCAGCTCTCGGACTGATAATTTTACTAACAGAGAGACACGCCTCTTTATGCAAAAACAGTTTTACTATACTCAGATGAGTACTTTTGCTTGTCGTTGCTGAAATCCTCCAATCATCAGGCGTACCGTGTGTCTCATGTTTTATTTTGGAATATCATCGGTCTATCCGGTTCTTTCTGTGACATTAATTTTTATAGCAAAATACTTATTTCAGCAATCAGTCCACTATGCGAGAGAAAGATGGCATTCCCACAAGTCAACTATTACTATCAGTTCCCGCAGAAAATCATCGACTTAAGAATTACTTAGTAACCTGAATTCCCTTATGCGCTCACATTCACATTTGTTTATATTTTGATATCGCTTCCCTTCCGAAAACTGTTATATTCTATTAATTAGACAGTAAAATTTACTTTCCTACCTATAGTTATTACGAAAGTAATTCATTTGATAGTTGATCATTTAAATCTGTTTATTTTATCTTCCATTCGATTTTGGCGTTAACACATATTTATAGATTATACGAGCATATAAATGCTAAGTCATTCTTGCGTGCCGACAGTCTTATTTGCTGAAATCTTCAGCTAAGATTCGAGCTTCGTGTATCGATATATTGATGACTGCTCACTATATAGCATCATCAAGGTTAACAAAGTGTGAATAAATGAGAGTAATTTAATTTTCCAAAGGTAATTTACTCGGTCTACCGCATAACTTAATTCCCTTGGTATTGCATTCTTGGCATTGAAATACTTATGAAAATATTTAGATATTAAATTATAGGATCCTGACTGCTGGGAAGATAGAAAGGTTTTGTGGTTAGAAAGAACAAAGAAATTATATGGAAGTAAGTCATATGCAATCTAAAGAAGTTCTTTTGTCGTTGAATTAATAGATGAAGTCGATTATCAAAGGCTCACGCGAGTGGGACGAGATGGAGATTTTTACCGGCTTAAGCCAAGATTAGGAGAGAATGAAAATAAGAGATCTAAAGGAAAAGAACTGCAAAGGGGAAATGAGACAAGTTAAGCATGCAATGGAAAAGCAAGTAGGCTAACAATTAACCCCCATTACAAAGGTTAGAAAGCGCAAGAACAGCTTTCATTTCCTGGATTCAGTATGCATAGTTGCAGTGAGTGCAAAGAGGCGTAACAATTAGAGGGAACGATTTGCCCTTGATTATTTTTTTCTCAGAGGCACTCGTCGAGCCTTTTGAAGATCAAAGAGGAATCCAAAAATTAGCTGAGATGGCAATCGATGCATTTCACCACGGAATATTCCCTCCTACTTTTATCGACTACGAAGACGTATTTCTAAAATAAAACTGAAATCGATGGAGGATGAGTTTTTAAAGGTAACTATTATTAAATCAGATAAATTTTTAAATCGAAATACTTATTCCAGTCTGAAAATCGTTCTGTAGATATCCATAGAATCGGGGTGTCTTTCAACTCCTTTTCGTTTTATTGTTTATTGATATTTTATCTATTTTATTTTAGGATGCGATACCTCCAAAATTGGAAGACATAATAAATGCTCCAAGAAATATCGGCGTTGACAGGCATTGAGAACCATTAGTTCACATGCTGTTCCTTGTTTTTGCACCAAAATATCCATCCTCAGAACTCAGAATTCACGTATAACGACATTATAATGTATCCGTTGCCTCTTGACACCAAAAAGTTTTAAGACTGCCTGCTCTCTCACAAAGCAGATGATGACAACTTTCGAACTTGATAAACACGCGCTCCCCAGTTGTAACGCTGTCCGTAAACACGTGGATTCGGTTAAACCGCAGGTTGAAAAGACTTCACCAACAGTTCATAGCTATTTTATGCATGCATAATTTGACAATTTACCTCGTTATAAGAACTCAGTAATGATATATGACTGTATCGCTGATTTTTATGAATTGAAATTTCATGCGATTTCAAGATAATTTATTTAGTTTGCTTTTTGTATCGGTTAAAATTAATGGCCCACCCGTTAAATTAGGAGGACCATGCGCTGTAGCGGTTAAAAAAATTCGACAGCTACTCAGAGTTAAATTCCTGGATAGACATTAGCAGGTAGTTCCAGGGATTCTAGAATCTACTTAGGTATTACAAATTAACAACAGAGGGTGTAATAGTAAAAGATAAGTCCTGGTAGCTTTCCTTTATGCCATACCTCTAGGACTGCAAGACCAAGTATTGGCAGCGGAGGCGTAGCCAATGAGGTGGTTTTGGGGGTTCAAAACCCTCCCCATAGGAACAGAGTCAACAATAAACGAAAGCATGCGAGAGGATAGTCTCTAACAATTTTTTCATGCAAACACCGCTGGAGATTTGCAGGGTATACGTACATGTTAAAGTAAATCTTTTTATTTTCATAAGACTTTGAGCGGAAATATTCCGGCCCCTGGATTTTAGGCAATGCAATATCTACTACATGGCTCTAAATAACCCCCCAATGGACAAATCTGTTCGGCAGACTTAAACTGCTAACTTTAAAAGGCTTCGCTCAACATAGTAATATTATTTATATTATGAG
The DNA here is from genome assembly GCA_000376725.2 of Ladona fulva. Classification (NCBI taxonomy): domain Eukaryota; kingdom Metazoa; phylum Arthropoda; class Insecta; order Odonata; family Libellulidae; genus Ladona; species Ladona fulva. The sequence goes on from KZ308240.1 coordinate 660,563, forward strand.
AGAATGATATTTGGTAATCAGTTGTAGCGCGGTTGCATTAGTTCAATCAGGTCTGGTATGCGAGTCATGGTGACTGCCCGGAAATACTCCTTGTTAGAGGAGATCGGTGCAATTAATTTATCTCATGACTGTAGGCATATTTTACATGAATTAAAATAAAAAGATTTTAAATTAAAAGTAATACGGCCAATATATGACCAATGGTCCTTAAAGTGAGTGACATATGGTCAGCATATCGACACCCGCGGCGCCTTATGGCTTCTCTTGTTCACCGTGGATACGCTAGCTACTGATATAGGAGTTATCCAATTTTTTCAGAATGCTAGGTTTGCATCATGACCCCACTGGGAATCGAAGCCAGGATGGGTTTCGATGAGTGCTTTACTCTTGACTATGAGGGGCCATATTTTACATAAATATACGTTCTTAATTTGATAGCAGGAAGTATTCATTATAAAAAAATAATTCCCTACTGCGTACAAATGCTTTGCCTTCTAGGGAAGGCAGTTACGCAGCCTTATTGCCTTATGTTCTGTTGGCAGAGCAAAATTCTAAATTGGACAGCTTTTTATTAAAAAATTGGAAACGCAAGGAAATTCAGCTCGCAAATATCCTTATCAACATCTTCAGCAAGAAAAGCATTTGACACCTTTTCCCTGCTTCCTTGACTTATATCTGCTCATCGCAACACCTTCACTCAGTTGCTCCGCCCTATAGGATACCAGAGGCTTTAGTGAGGAACAGAAGTGGCGTGATCCCGTAGATGAAAGTAGATAGATATACTCCTCACCTTTCTAGCAGGTTCTAAGAACAAAGGTACCGCCAGTCTATCTCGATAGGACTTATGAACACTCGGGTTCTTCTTTCATCACAAGTTTGCATTCAAAGGGAAAGTTAGCGAGACCAACCCGGCGTTAGTACCCATACTTTTTAGTATGCGCATCTAAAGTAATTTTGGTTTTGCATGCGTTTTTTAACGAAAGTTCTCTGTCCTCAAAAGTTTCGCGAATCAAATTTGTGGCACAGGAACGAGGACCATCAACTTAAGCGCGTACATATTTTAAGGAGAATAGATTAAGATCTATGCAGAAACGTTTATTGCACAATTCGCGAGGGAAGCAAAGTTTTCCATCGCTCCGTAGGCGGAATGAATAATGGATCAAAAATCGTAGGAAAATCTTCTTTAAAATTAGCGTAATCTCGCTGAATTTATTCCAGCAGTTTCCGACAGTTTTCAAGGATTTGTGGTGGCAGATTATCTGAGAGGAGAATCAATGAAGCGAGTAATGACCTAGTTCGAGGCAATAAATTTATTCCACATCGCCATCTCTGCATCGCTTCACTTTTCTTAGGAGATAAAGACAGGATTTTAGTTTTAAAATCCACTGATTGAGAGCTGCTAGGAAAATCCTGGATTCCACGATCGCGGAGGAAAAGTGCTTATCAATGCTTTACGCCCAAAGTAAAGGAAGGATCTCAAAAACGGAAAATACGAACATAAGTAAGATCTCCCGGAATGTATGAATGATTGAATAAATATCACGATTAAAAATAAAGTTCAATGTAGTCACCAGAATTATGTTCTATATACTTGAGCAGCAATTATACCCTTGAAAATTTTACGAAACACTCGGCTCAAAATAGATCAGCACGAAGAGTTTGCTAAAATATATCCAAAGTAAAATCAGTCAGAAATTTCATGTTCAAACTTCAAGGATTAAAATGTGTCGTACAGCATTACGAAACAAAATTGGCTCAAAAGTATCGCGATGGTAAGGGTCGAATCGTATGGCCCTTTTCTCTATCATTTCAGGTTTTCAGAACCTAATTGATTTGAATTTTAAATGAATATGTTTGAATTTCCTAAATTTTTGTACATGCATCAAATAAGATTTAAAATGAGTTCATTGCTACTTGTATGTTGAATCCATTTCTTGAGTCTGGAGATTGCTTAAAATCAGCACTTTGCCACTTTTATAGGAACCTAATAGAGCGATGGAAGGTATTTTCAAAAAGAAATTATTTAAAGAAAAAACTTCTAACGATAATCAGCTCTAAAGAAACATTGTAATATTTACTCGAATTTGAGGCATGGATTAATCATAAAATTTGAAGTAATTAGCATGAAATAATACATTCAAATTTTGGAGCAATTTAAAATTTGCTGTCTCATTCTGAAATGTCTCCTTAAATTCAAGTCGTATTATTGCAGTTACACAAAATTCTTAATTAACATTGGATCATAATGTTTTACAGTGTTAAGACAGGGCAGATTATAATATGTTGAGCATCTTGACTTCCCCGTGCCCGTTGATATATCTTATATTATATGAATATGCTCCGAAGTTTATTTATAAATTCAGTTGCTGAGAAATGAATTCCACTAACTCCTTCTCATGAGTGCACAATACAAAATCACGTCTCGAAAATAACCATCTTTACCAGAAAATAAACGCTCACAGTCAATTTAACTATTTAACGTTTAACATTTAGTAATCATGTGCAATTCCTGCGCAGAACTGTCTTTTGATCATCTCCTTAATTAGTATTATTATTACCATCATTTTTGTTATACCTTTCATTCTGTTAGTCTAGGGCCTCTCTCATACCAAANTATATCCCCTTCCACCGGGAGAATCCGCACACAAGTCGGCGGTCCCACGCACGAAACACCCCTTCCTCTGTATCGAAAGTGCCTCCTGCATCTTGCCTTAAAACAACGCCTCTACACCTCCTCTCCTCTATAACATCCCCCATCCAATCTCCGCGACACGATGACTTCCTCCTTCAATTTGCTCACTTGCTCTCGACCTCCTAATTCTGTTTTACAGTGTTAAGACAGGGCAGATTAAAATATGTTGAGCATCTTGACTTCCCCGTGCCCGTTGATATATCTTATATTATATGAATATGCTCCGAAGTTTATTTATAAATTCAGTTGCTGAGAAATGAATTCCACTAACTCCTTCTCATGAGTGCACAATACAAAATCACGTCTCGAAAATAACCATCTTTACCAGAAAATAAACGCTCACAGTCAATTTAACTATTTAACGTTTAACATTTAGTAATCATGTGCAATTCCTGCGCAGAACTGTCTTTTGATCATCTCCTTAATTAGTATTATTATTACCATCATTTTTGTTATACCTTTCATTCTGTTAGTCTAGGGCCTCTCTCATACCAAACCTCTAAAGTTGGTGATGGTATTAATAATAGAATTAAAATATTTAATTATGAATTGAAATAATTTGAATTAAAATATTTAATTAGTTACGTGTCTACTCTTCATGCATATAATATTTCTTATGATATTATTTATTTTTTATTTGTATATTTTAATTTAATTCAATATTTAATATTTTTCTTATATTAAAAACTTTCTTTATTTTTTATATATCACACTTGGAATTCGATTTGTTTAAAATTGCGAAGAATTCTATTTTTAAGCTCCAAGTTATGACTGTGAGAGTAAACTTCACTTTTCAATTCCTATTCTCATACATTCCATCAACTCAAAGAAGAAATACAAAATTAGAATCTAGACATGCCTTAGTTCAAGAAAAAATCGTAGAATTTGATAACTTTTCCCATGTATACATCCATAATGAAGGTCGGCACACTTACGAGTGATAAAATGAACGGAAAAGCGTTGAAATGTGTTAATGTAATATTCCCTTTTTAAAGTCTTTCATCCGCTCTCCGTCCCTTTCATCGGTAACTACAGTCCTCCTCCGTGACCTTCACGTAACTTTCCTGACCCTTTTGTCCTCATTTGCAAACGTAACTCACAACAGGCGGGATGACGTCAGGGACAAGGGAAAAATAAGGATTACCCGATACTTAAAGGTTAACTTGCATAATTCAAAACGGGTTAAACGTCAGCCCTCTCGGAAAGCTGTGTTTTTAAGAAGTAGGAAAACAGACGGAGCATCGCAGGGTGTTTAGAACGAATCGAGATGCCTGAAGGGGTTGGGAAGGGAGGGGTTGTAGGAAACGGCGGCAGTTGGAGAAAGGGGTTGGAAAAGGGACTGGAATAGTTTAGATTCCCTCAAGCGACCCTAGCGACGTTTGCGGTGGCGTCATTTTGAGAAACTGATGCAAGGGAGATTTTCAGGGTTTCTCCGAAGGATTGAGTAAAGGAGGGAGGGCGATAAGGATGTTGAAAGAGAAGAGGAAGAAAGCGAGAGGACAGCGGAGCGAAAAGAATGTGTAAATATCCTCGTGGAAGGGAGGAGAATGAGGACGAGGAAAGGGAATGGAAGAGGGATTTAAAGCAAAAGGCTTCCGGGCAAAAGTCAAGGTTACAATGGTGTAGGTGGCAACGGATTCCCTTTTGTGCTTTATATACTTTTTCATCTTTTAGTTACATCACGAATTCCACATTTTTCATTTTGTATCTCTTTTCCTCTATTTATTTTTTATATTCCAACGGCCTCGATTTCGGTCACCGTACGCAGAATGCGATCTTATGTTTCAAACGACTTGATGCTGCACAGCTTTATCTTTCTTCAAGAGATATTATTTTCGAAAGAAATGTCTGTGTGGCATTCATGAGGACGCTTACCTTCTGGGAAAATTCATAAGAGATTTACTGCGGGTTCCACTTCTTGGGCAAGTTAAAGGAGGATTTCATGAGTATTTTCGATAGGGGTATGCGACTCATAGAGCATAAACATTTAAAAGATCCTCAAAAGTTACTTTTCCATCTATGGTAAAATCATAGAACTGGGATACGTGAGCATTTAAATTGAAAACATTTTACGCGCTGTACATTCTTCAAAAGGTACCTCGGTATTTACCCTGGCAAACATCCATAAAACGATTTTTCACCGCACCAACAATATATCAGCAGAGCATATGAAAGAAATGGATTCCTCTCACATAAAATAGATTCGCCCGAGGAAAAAAACAAATAGAAGCGTATTTTCAAATATGGAAGGACGTCCACATGAAATTCTACCGCTGTGGTTATGTTTTTTCTTACGGCAGATATTACGTCGTTCCAAAAAGTACCTCAGATGTAATCCTACGATTTTCATGAGGAGAAAGGCCGACTGGTTCTATTTGGATATTATAAGAATAATTTTGCGCCGCAGTATTCTACTAGGAAAATTTTCCTCAAATCTTGGATAGGATGGTTATGAGAAATGAGTTGGGAATGACGATGAGAAGTGTTTGCGAATAAAGTTTTTACACGTGAAGAAATTGCATCACCAAAACCATCAAACACCAGTCAATTCACACAATATACGTATTTCACTCCCAAAGAGGGCTTCATCAGGGGTAGAGAATTCTCTGAAAATTCGACTGGTTCTTGATGGTTTTGGTGTTTTAAATCCTTCACGTATGTATTACCAATGTTACCAAATTACCAACAGTGGTTATTTCTATTCTAACCCAAATTTTTACACCAATTAATTTATTAAACACAGAACCACACGGCTTTTAAATAAGTAAGAATTACATCTGGAATCCCTTATGTGAAGTCCTTTAACTAGATATAAAAATATACTAAATGTACTGGCCCATCCACGTCAATGTGATATACCCATCGAGACGTCCTAAGTTAGTAAACCACTTTGTGAAACGATGCTAATTCAATGTACTTACAGTGTTATATTACCTGGCAAATAAAAGACAAAAATAAACATAGATGGTTTCTACTTTTGTAGGGTAAAATGGTTGTAAATATTGGCTGCTTGGAGAACATTATACCAACTTAAAAAAACCTCGAGAAATTTCCTCAGTTATCCAAAATACAAACTGCTCTAATCGAAGTTACTCTGTGAGTAAAAGAGAAATTGAAACTTAACTCTCAATCTTAAGAAAATAACCTTAATTCATCTTACAACAATGACGGCTGCGAAACTCTACGCGAAAGAGCAGAACTGCTCTATGAAACGGACAAACGTATTCATATGCCTCATTCGAAAGGGAAAGGTATTTCTATCCTGAAGGAACTCCCCGGACTAATTTTAAATGAAAACGTTCCTCACTCCGCATTGTCAGGAAAGAAACTCGCTCTCGTATTGATCCTCGGACTAAAACAAAAGTGCCATAAATAAGAAATAGGAAAAAAAACAGAATGAAATTCAGCCTATCTGAAAAGAAGTTTTCTTCGTTAATATGGACGACAACGGCCTGGAACGGGAAATGGTGGCATCGTACTTCTCAGCTCTCGCTAAATTCTCTTATCCATTCCCCGCTTCTTATATATCCCCTTCCACCGGGAGAATCCGCACACAAGTCGGCGGTCCCACGCACGAAACACCCCTTCCTCTGTATCGAAAGTGCCTCCTGCATCTTACCTTAAAACAACGCCTCTACACCTCCTCTATAACATCCCCCATCCAATCTCCGCGACACGATGACTTCCTCCTTCAATTTGCTCACTTGCTCTCGACCTCCTAATTCTCTCCCCGAATCGCCCTTAGGAAACTACGTTTTTCCCCCGCAACAGACAATTTGCCCTCCTTCTCCCCTCGCCTGGAACACTCAACGAAGAGAGAGTAGGGAAAAGAGAGAAGGATTTGGTAGAATATCGGAGCTTGAGACTCCTCAATTGATTAGGGTAAAAGGAAGGGATATAGGGACACTAGCACTAGAAAAGGACGCCTTTCAAATCCCACAAGGAGCCAGAGAAGAAAATGTGAAGATGAAAAAGAAGGCGAAGAAAGGGAAAACCAAAAGAAGGCACGTGAGAAAGAGCGATAGCAGCGACACAAAATGGCAATGGCTTAGCAGAAAATTAACCCCCTCGAGAGTTTCTAAGGGAGTGTATTAAGGAATTGGAAATGGAAGGCGGAGAGGAAGGGGATGGAAAGGAGGATTTAAATTGATTTATTGAGGGAAGGGGAGGAGGAAAAAGATGCGGAGATGGTTCGAAATTCTCTCTTTTCACTTTCCTTCGACTACACGTGGATAAAAACGCCTCCGCTTCCCTGAATTGACTGAGCAAAATTGTAGCTTCTTTGTTTAGCGGGGAAAGTTTTAATGAAATAAAACAAAAAATAATTTGTCGAATCCGTTTCCTTAATCATTTCATAGCGTAGGAGGAATACAAGGACCGCATGGACCAGTGATTCGGCAATGGGGCTTTCGGTATAAATTTGTGAAATATCGTACTTATTCATTGGCATTCAATGAGACAATTTGAGTGGCAGTCGAAGTAAAATTTAACACACGTTTCTTATCGGCATTTATTCTGGTTTAGTTTGGCAAAAATAAGGACAGATGGTGATTTATAACCACCTGTGAGCGTTACAGATCTTAAAACACTTTTCCAATAGACTCATTTTATCAATAGACTAGAATAGTAAGAGATGCAAACGTCCACGAGAATATATCAAGTGTTTAGAAAAATTCTATTGTGACATTAGGCTGAAAGGCGTTGTATCTTCTTCGTTTTTGCTTAACATTTTTATTATAGTTGAGTCTTAACTTCTATGTTTTATTGTTCCTATTTAATTATTCATTGCTGAATGCCTTCTGATATGGACACTTTTCCATGCCATTGTATGCTTCCTTTCCTTTTATTGTTTATGCTTTATTTTCAGGTTACGGAACTATATTTTCTTTGAATTTTTCGATTAAAATTTAGCTATCACTATCGGTAGGTTTCGCAGGTTTTTTTCACTCCCCTTCCTGAGGGTGTTTTCCTGCAGTGGAGATTTTTTCCTAAGTTTGGGCTTAAGTTATTTTTTTTAATCCACTCTGTGGTTTCTTCCTTTTCTTTGTCCATTTTTAAAATGGCAAAGGTTTTGATGTAAGAGGAGACTTTTTAGTCTCAATCTCGCTCTGAATAAAGATGTATTCAATTCTGTAGTTCCTAAACTACTATTACAAACGACTATTTATAGTGGCTTATCACCTGTAATATGCGTTACTGCAACCACGCCGATAATCAAGACTAACTAAATTGATTGATAGAGTTTTTACCTTAGGCGTTTATCTAAATCATAAGCTTCATTGACTCACTCAACTTTTTACATCCTTAATAGTAAAAGAAATGACGATATAACTGTTTTAAAATTAATAAATTATTCATTACTTTGAAAGTAATAATAGAATAGAAATAAAAGAAGTAGTAATAGTAGAGAAATAGAAAACGCTATCGTGTACAATTCCTTGCATATAATACTTCTAAGTATTCGGTTTCAGCATATCGAATGACACAATTTTCCAAATGATTTGCAAATTTTTCAATGCGTTAAAGTGTAAAGTCACACAATCAAAGTAAGGATGGAACTTTTTCGATAACCCCTGAGGCGATCGAGCATAGGCTTGCGAATTTTAAGTAGTCCAAAATTCATATGGTGGTATGATGGTGCTGTATTTTAACTAGTAAAGCGTCATGCATTTTTAAAATAGTTGAAAACTTTTGAGACTTTATTTTATCACACCTTTACCCAAAAAAATACCACGTTGGGAAAATTTGATTCTAGAAAGAACATCTTGGTCATATAAGGACTGCAAAAAATACTCATTTTTGATAGAAATATTATTATATGAAAAAAAAAATGTCCTCCTTAGCCTTCCCGCTATCTGTAATTCATTATTTCGAGAGTGTGAATGGGTAAGTGATAAAAGTCTCAACATTTTTATCAATCGTTTCTGAAGGAGATGTCTTAATGAAATATTCATTAACTTAAATTATCTACAAAGGCAACAATCGGAAATAGATCAGCTTCTATGTCTGGTAACTGTCACTAGTTAACTAATTAGCTTAAGGCAACACCTTTATCTTTCTCACAGAAACTTTTATTGTATAATATATATATTTTATTGTATATAATAGATATGCGTCATATTTCACCATTCTTTGAATTAAAAATATATGTAATAATTTGAGTTATACTTTACGCAAAACCAAATTTCCGGAGCTAATTTGAAACACATTAATGGAAGTTTTGTATCTGGCCAACTTCTTCCTCTCAAAAATCCACTGGCCATTGATTCCACCTCGGAGCTACTTAATAGCTGAAAGTCAAAATTGAAAAAAGGAAGGATGCGAGAAAATTTTCGAGAGGAGAGAGTGATGGAGAAGAAATGGCGTAAGGCACGGAAATGGAAACTGGATTAATTGGATTGCTTTAGGGAAAGAGAGGGAGAAAGGGAGACGAGCATGTTATACCTAACCATCCCTATTCCGCGAGGGCCACTTTAGAAATTTCAAGTGCAGGAAAAAAAGAGGAAGGAATGATAGAGGAGAAGAAAGAACAACCCATGGGAACGAGAGAAAGGTGGGTGGCATTCTAGGAAATGAATGGCTGCGGGGCGAAAGAGAGGGCCGAGAAAAAGAGGGAGTTTAAGAGAGGTAATAGGGCAGTGTGTGAGCAAGGACAGGCGGCCACTAATGAGTGGCCAGGAACTCCTTTGGGATAAGGAAGTGAATGAGAGGCTCCTGCATTGTTTTAGGAAAAACTGTGTCCCTTTTGTGTCCCTCTCTTCCTATCATTCCTGGTATCCCATCCCTTTATCTTCTAATCCTTTCCTCTTTCTATTCGTCAGACCGCCTTTCATACTTCATAAAACTTTCCCTCAACGAGCGGTCGCCACAAAGCTTTCCAGCGACGCCTCACACGTCTCAACTGACCAACGCCACTTTGCACTTTCTCCCGTTCACTCTATCCTTTTTAATTTTATCCGTGATTTTCTGTGTATTTCCCTTACCCCATCCGCTTTTTGCGGAAGGAGCCTCGCCTATCCTCAGTCACATTCTCATAGATCTTCCGCTTTCCCTCCATTCCAAAGTGCATTAACCTAATACCGTTCTCTTCTATTAGATGATTAATCGTCAGAAGATTAATCTTTTTCCGCCGCCAGTTATTTTCATTAGCAAGTTTCGGCTTCCATTTCTTCTCGAGAGAAGTTATATTATTCATCGTTCCTTCTCATGAAGAAGAAAGAAAGGCCTCCAAACACGGGATGAAATGCTAACGACTTCAGCAATTAGATAAACAAGTTTATGTTTATTCAGATACACCCTTTCTCTTATTGATTCACAAAATAACGCTTTTGCGATGAAGGTTTCCCTTTTATATGTATTTATATAAGCTTTCCTGCGAAAATTTTGGTTGCAGTTATTATTTTTACAAAGTCAGTTATTCATGATCCCAAATAGACTTAAGTGAATAAGTAGACAGCACTGAGATGTATATTTACTTTCCTTTTAATTGACATGGTTAGTTGAACAAACGAACAATTCAAAAAAGAGAAATTCATTGAAAATGTGCTACTTATTGGTAGGCTAGATAACTATTGTTAGATGGTACAGTAGAAGAAATGCCTTTTTAATATATTTCAAAGGAGTCAGTGGCAATATTTTTTTATTGTTGTTTAAGCTTGGACATGCAAAACCAAAATCTCTAATTACCTACATTTATAGTATGGTGTGATTAAGATAGGTAAGATTTAATACCTAAGCTTTGTGCGTATCTTCAATAATATTATAATATCAATTTAAAATAAAAATAATAATATGAGAAATTAAAACTTAAATTTATTATTTACATATAGAGCTTAAATTAATTCATTTAAATTATGCTCTCTTATAATTCTGCGATGAAATCGAAGTGAAAATAATCTTTTAAATAGATATTATCAACAGAAGAACAAGCAGGATTGATAGTGGAGTAACAAAATAAGGAAAGTCGTGGACCTAATATTTATTTGCAGCGGAATCAGTTCGAATGAAATTTAAAAGTAAGAAAGATCGTGTAAATCAAGAAAAGACAGCGAAGTAATAGTTTAGTAGGCAGTGTAGCTTTGAAAAGGAGGATATGGAATGTTGACTTTACTCTAGATACCGCAACATGTTGCTGACCATTGAAGAAAAAATAAAATTGTAGAAGCCTAAAATTGTAGAAGCCTAGAGTATTGTAGACTACCGTAGTATCTGCATGCGTCTGCTAGCGAGCTAACTTTTTATACATATAACAATAAAATATGTTTTCTAAAAGCAACAAGTCAAATATATAACCATCACAGTCCATAATACTAATATGAAGACGTAACAATGGGAAGTGTTTTATAGCAATCCATAAAAATTTCTTTTAGTTATATGCATAACATCAAATTCACGCTCTTCGTGCCCAGTGTTACAAAGCCGACTACTAGGATAGAATTATATAGTAAATTACATGCGCGATATAAAAGTAAGAGCAAAAAAATCAACAGATTACTCGAAAGATATTGAAACAATTGCAAATCATTTGTTATAATATTTACCTGCAATCGTGTTTGAAAATGGAAAATGAAATTAACAATTTAAAACTAAAATTTGAAGAATCTTTACTTGAAAATTTTTAATTTTACTTTTGTAATTCTGCTGATATTATGATTAATCCTTTTATTATGACTAAATTCTGCAAAAATGAAAACATATGTCCAAGAGCGGAAGCATTTTAATTGATATATTTGCATATTTTCCATTCGATAATTTCCCTCGGAATCCATGATATTCAGCATTCGGTAATTTGATTAAGAAAGGGAAACATTCCATTCGTTATTGCCAGTCTGGAAATCAGTCGATGAATTAAACGAGCTAATTAAGAAAATGGGATAGAGCGAATGCTCTTTTAACTCCCTTTGTATTCCACGTCATCTTCCACCTTCTGTCCAAACGAAGTCGGAATATTACGAGGTCAATGAACCCAATGTGAACTATAGTCTACAATTTCCGGACAGATGGCAAGAAAAATGGCAACAGCAATATCGGGATACAATTCCTATGCTCAGATTCAGCATAATCTTCGAAATATCACTTTGCCTTGTGTTGACTGTTGTAATGAAATTCGCTATGCATAAATTGCTGTTGATCTTTCTTAGTTACCTTACAATACCATCGCATATAGATTGGAACGAGTTCAATTCGCGAATCAATTTAATTGCAAGTTAGGCTCATATACATAAGTTTCCATTGCTTGAAACTGTGTGTACCTACATATCCTTTGACTGCGAATCTCCACTTGACAAGTATTAATTGTTCCTACAACGTATCTCAGACACTATTAAAATGCTCTTGAATTTCACTATATTTAAAAAGTAGTCAATTTATAATAGATACCCATGATAATTCTTTCTAATTTTAATCTTCATATTCCGCATGCAGTAGTAATACAAATTGATCGAATTTTAACAGTAATACTTTAAAATTCAATGGGTGAAACATGACCGACGAAAGTCTTGCTCTTCGAATTTAGAATTCCACATCTACATTTACTTAAATACCATGCAAGCCTTCTCTGAATTTATCAAACGATCGTAGCCTAGCTTCTAATCTCCTTTCTTTCAAGGATTCTCAACCTGCGTCTGAGATAATTTGCGTTACGCTTCTTTATCTATCGCAGCACTTTTGTACAAACCGCATCACTTTGCACTGCTTTTTCTCGGGTTTACGTGTATACATTTCATCCGCTAGATCCCATATACACGCCGCATATTGTAGATGGATGGAAAATGTTCAATCTAATCGAAATAAACTAACCAGTCGAAAAATATGTTCCATTTAAGATGTAGGGCATACGACAGATATTCTTCAAATTTCTCGTTGCAACTTCAAAACGGTTGAATCTTACTGGAAAATATCGTTTTATGTCGCAAGGAATTTATTACCTTTGCGCGCAGTTTGCTTTATGCAGATGGAAATGTCTTTATTGGAATGGAAATGTCTTTATTTTGGGCAAAATTGAGACTTTAAAGTCTCCTCTTCCATTTAACCCATCGTCAATATTTAAAAAAATTAAATTAATAATAAATCAATAAACTAATAATACTGTACAGCTGAATATTTCTCAGAGTCGAGCCTGCCTGAGGAAACGGCTGCGTTTGCATGAAACAGTTGTTGGTTAATGAGTAGAAATTGAGGTAAGGGTTTCCCAAACGAAGGGCACACGAGACCCCTTGAACACTCACTCCTGAGAGGTAAAAAGAATACGGAGCAATGGCGAGAGAACCGCGCGCTTGCTGCAAGAGAAATTGTCCGCAACGGTCTTGGACAAGTGTCGGGAAGCCTCGTAGGTCGAATCACCCTTCAGGAAGCTGTCAATCGAGTACTTCCATTGTGCTGTGGGAATTAAGGCTACAGATGGGGCGAATGGAAGAGGTTTAGAGTGGGATAAGTTTAGGAGGAGGAGATGGCGATGGGGAGAAAGGGGTGGCAAAGGGCAGCAGGGGTGAGAGCGTGATGTGCGAAGGCGGGAGAGGAAATTGAATTAGGTCGTGGTGAAAAGACGTAGATGGGCGTTGTCAAAGAAATGGGTGTGGAAGGAGGGAAGGCCTGCGGGATGCCGTAAGAGATTAAGGGAAACGTGGGGAGGATCTCATTCCACTGTGGTTGGAATGTTAATAAGCTTTGGAGATCGACTTAATGGTCTCCGAGAACCGTTCATGATAATTTTCTCTGAAAGAAAATGTCAGAATGGCAATAGTATGGTATTTAAATTTTTCGTCAAACTAAAGGAATTTATTTGCTTGGCAGAGATAGTAAAAGAAGGACATTTGTTACCACGAGAGTGAAAATTTTTAGTTAATACGGAAATTTTCTATATATATAAAGAAATATTTTCCCATTAATAAATTATTTTCAGAAACGAATTAAACAAAATGTATCAAATTATGCTTCAACTGAAGCTCACAGCTCACTAAATTACACAATTAGCATAGTGCGAGAAGCAAAAAATTTGTTACTACAAATTCAAAGATTTTTGGTTTCTAAATTTTAGTTTGAAACTTCATAGACTTTTCTAATTTTCAGTTCTAGTCCAAACTGATACCACTTACCCGTTAATTGTTACTTTTTACAATACTCACTACTCGCTAAAGAGTATTTTGTACCTTTCTGAGGTATTATGTCTAATATATCTACAATTACCACAGATGGAAATTAAACCCGCTTTACATTCATCAAATTACATTTTTAGCCAAATTTTACTAGTATGGTATCAACGGGAAGAGTGCTAAATTTCTGTTATAGCCACTTCTTTTGTTTCCTTTCCTTTAAATAAGGCAAAAACTGTTTCATTTGAAGGAGTCAATTTGTCAGGAAATCGCATTGCTACCTGTGCAAAGAAGAGAGAGACCTTTCGTGGGTTTATGAATGGCACTTTTGGGCAAGGAGAATTTACGAAAAGGTTTCCCGTAAGAATAAGTGGGAAAGAAGCATAGCAGTCCGAGGAAAGAAGGATGAAAGGCACGAGAAGGTATCAGTGGATGGAAGGGATAAGAGAGGAAACGGAATGGGAATTGGTAATGGAGCTATGACGGAAGAGACGAATGCCCTTGGGGAGAGAGTTGGGGACCGAAAGAGATTGAAAGGCAAGTTGGAAGGGATGTTGTCGAGTAGAAAAAATTCAGAGTGATAGAGAGGTCTCGAGATGAAGTTAGGAGTTGGTGGAGTTTTGCAGGAAAATGGAGAATATTTCGAGACAAAAAGAGAATAACGGTTAATGGGTTGTGGGAAGAGCTTATCCGGGCATGAGAGACCCTATGCCTCATAAAGGGAGTATCAAACTATCCTCTTCAGCGATTTTTTTCTGTTTATATTCATGAATTTGATAACTATTATATGATTTTCCTTCATAATATATAAATACTATCTAATAATTCAACCTTGACCTTGACCTTCTTTGTATATCTTTCCTCATCCACCTTCCTAATTCTCTTTCCTTTGGTATATATGTTTGTTTCAGCATCATCATCTTCAAAAGCTTTGCCTTTGCATCCACGTTTTCCTCTGTTGATGTATTTTACAACACCTAATATACTGTAAATCCCATGATTTCAATTCCCTCCTTCTACGCCTCCCTCTTTCAATCCCAGGATATTTTCTTTCATTACGATAAATATATAATAGTTCATTTTCGAATTCTAAGAACTTTCCTTTTCTCCATCTATTTTATTAAACTACTCTTCATTTTTATTAGTAGCTCTACACAGTGACATTAGGCTGAAAGGCGTTGTATCTTCTTCGTTTTTGCTTAACATTTTTATTATAGTTGAGTCTTAACTTCTATGTTTTATTGTTCCTATTTAATTATTCATTGCTGAATGCCTTCTGATATGGACACTTTTCCATGCCATTGTATGCTTCCTTTCCTTTTATTGTTTATGCTTTATTTTCAGGTTACGGAACTATATTTTCTTTGAATTTTTCGATTAAAATTTAGCTATCACTATCGGTAGGTTTCGCAGGTTTTTTTCACTCCCCTTCCTGAGGGTGTTTTCCTGCAGTGGAGATTTTTTCCTAAGTTTGGGCTTAAGTTATTTTTTTTAATCCACTCTGTGGTTTCTTCCTTTTGTTTTTTTTGTTCCTATTCTTTTTTGTCTCTATCTTTACCCACTTTTAAAATGACAAGGGTTTGGATGTAAGAGGAGACTTTGTAGTCTCAATTTCACCTGAATAAGGACGTATTCTACTTGATTCTCTTCGAACCCCGAAGTTTTGTACCACTGCCATTACGAAGATCACGTCACCGCAAATAACGTACCCAGAAACGAGGCTTATATCCTTAAACGAGCATTAGTTCTTGATCTAAGAATAGGTCATGATGACATGCGAGGCCATGCGCTGAAGTGTGACGTGCGTGCATGTAAGTTTGAATGCGGATCGTCAGCGGGAGCGGGGGCTGCAACATATCTCGCAACCCGTTCATTCTTCCCTCGTCAAGTAAACCGTTCTCCATTGCCCATCCCTCCTCTTCCAGCATTCCCCTGATCCATTGCATTCAAACGGCGACNAACTCTTTTTCCGGCAAAGTTTCGTGCTAGAGACGTGATGCTACGGAACACTTATCGCATGATCAACATGATGTGCACTCCATGTATATGTCTGTCTTGTTTATTTCACGACAACTTTAACACCAAAGATCAGTTTAAATAGAAATTTCTATGTAAATGTTGCGCCATTATTCATTCCCCATTTCCATCCTTTAAAATTGGGGACGTCTCTTCCCTTAATACTCTCTCTTCATACTATACACCGTTTTCCTCATTGAAGATGTGCATATGACGGGTACAGATGGAAATGCTGAGAAACGCCACTTCCGGACGACTCCTTCCGACAATTTTTAAGCGTCCTTAATATAAACTTGAAGCACGGAAAATGCTCACTTCCTGCGAATTCCCTTGAAATTTGACAGAAAACTGAATACTAGGATTATGACAGCTTTGGGAGGCCACACCAGAGAATTTGGTCTCTACCTTCCCACGGCCAATTACCACGTGTTCAAATTTCTAACTCGATCTCCATGAATCTGTCTTTAACGGTTTCTCCACAGTTCTTTCGTGAAAATCCATAGAGGTAGTTCCCATCCAAACTGTGGTATTTCACCTTTCTGGGAGTCATCATAGGCGATGAGTAAACCAGGAATATGTATGAGACAAAATTCTAATTTGATGGATAGTAAAAGTATTCCGAGCGCGCATCCATATGGAGCTACCTCCAATTTCCTATATTGAGAGACACTACTCTTGCATTTTGATTCTAAATTGATAGCCATTCATCAACCGAGATTTCAAAAATATCACTTATTTGATGAGGTTTGAACTTGCTACATCTTGTATTGATGATAAAGAAAAACGAATAGGATTTTACTGTACTGTCATGACTAATTTATTCGATTCTCTCCTGGGAGAAGCTCCAAAAATCAGTTTATTCAGGTAAATTATAATTAGTGATCATTATTATAACAAATGATTATTAGCGTTATTATTACATTTCTTATAACTGAAACATTTGCCTAAGATGGCAGTATGACTATTTCATTGAAAACATCGATTTAATCTTTCATTAATTGACGATTTATCCTGTATCTTTCTTCTGGAAACGGATCGGGATTCTCTAAACTCTTAAACGATTCTCTCCAGCCGTGCAATGTAACATCTGTACCGATGATAATTAGAGGTAGTTTTTGAAACAAGTTTTATTTCCTTATATGAGCTACCGCTTAGCCTAATTTGCAGCGACAGTATCTTCAATGGAAGTGGCCTCGTGTTAGATATCGGTAGGAACCTAATCCTACCGCTAAGGGATGGCGTCAGAAAGGAGACCCATAGAATTAGTGCCACCAACATTCAGCATCTGCGGCAATCATTTCCCATCATTGTCAGTCTACCATAAGCGAGAGCTGAAAATACCGAAGAAATGTTATGTAACTCATCAAAAATCAGTCAACTTCTTTTTTGGACTATATTATTACGGATTACACGTTTTGTTAATAAGTCTTCAAACAGAGCCTCCGGATATGGGGGTAACCGGTTTGACTTCTGTAAAATCGGTTCCGGGTTCGATTCCCGGTGGGATCCAACGAGCGAAATAACCTGTCGAGGCATTTTTAAAATGAATACTACTCCTACTATTATATTTAAACAGATAAGTCTAAATTGTTACGTAAACAGTCAATTGGGGTCAAATATAACCTCAAACATTTTTCTTCCTAGTGAGTCGATGGGTTAATATTTACAACATTTTCTCATATTAGACAATGATTAAGGAGTATATCATCCAAATAGCTGAAATGATAAACTCTAATCAGCCCCTACTCGTCAGAGAAGTTCCTATATCTGCCGCACGCTAAAATCTAGTTTTAGGAATGTGTCATTTATTATTTCGGCATTATATTACAAATTATATAAAATCATAAATTGTACAAATATATCGTTTATTACAAACCCCACATAAAAGAAATAAATGTTGAAGGTGAAAGTGTAATGACCCGACAGCGAGGTTGAAAATTATCCAATGCAAAAACTTTACTTAAAGTTTTTTGTTTTTTGAAGACAGAAAAGAAGATATAAAACCCCAATCACTTCCTCCGAAGAATACAGTGAGAAAAATAGGTAAATAAATGAAACGTGAAAGTAATAGAGAAAAAGGTTCCCAAGAAAGCGAAGGAAATTAATTTTTGGAGTCACGTTTCACCCCACTCGCCCGTTTAATAGACATTTAATCGTTCTGCACGAAAATCAAACATAAATGACAGAGATATTGATTTAAAATATAATTTGAGTGCAGATACCGATACTGATTTAATGAAGAAAATTTTATAGTTCTCTTTCCTCATTTGAGAGTGTAACAGCTATGGTCCTTCTGCTTACTTGAATTAAGTCCCTGCTATCAATCCAACCTTCCTTCTATAAGATGAGAGTCCTTTGGTGCCGTTTAATAGAAGCTGTAAAGAAGCTTAGAGAAGCTTTGCTAGTAGTCGTCTAGGCGTTGTCTCCAATTAGCAGAATTAGGGAAGGGTTCCGGTGATTCAAAACAAAACGTTCAAAAACAAACAAAAGGAAATATTTAATGCGATCCCATTTTAATCTTCTTTCTTCCGCTGACGCTGGCACTGCTGAAAAATGTTCTGCTCGATGCTGCTTTAATACAATCCGCCTGAGCTTAAATACGCGAAAAGCTTTCCAGCTACTTAGTCTTCCCTTATTTCTTTAGATCTCCAAGCTACTGCAAGATTGAGATCAAAAGAAGATTAAAACTGCACATCTTCATGAGCAATTAAAAGAATCTAATTGCAGTTTTTATCCTCATGTGCCTCGACAATCATTTCTATTGATCCGTAGTTACAAGAAGTTTCAGCTGAGATACTTCCACAGTGAGATAATGAATCTTCTTTAAGCTTTTATAACTTGAGGAGGTTAACTCCAATTTTTTGCGCATAAATCTTACCTACAAATATAATAAGACGTTTTCTGTAAACTTTATGTATGAACATAATTGTCAGGAAAATTTTCACTATACCAAAAATATAAAATTCTTATATATTTTTTACCGTAACTTTTTCACTCTTTTTGATAAAACTGCTTCCCCAAGCTGAAATGATATGTTTTTGATAATGTTAAAAGAAAAGAATTATTATACCTATCAAACACCGTAACATCTATCCAATTATGAAATAGGCAAACTCATCAAACATCCAAAATCAAATGATAAAAGTTTTCACTCATATTGATATAACTGCTTTTGCATGCTAGATTGGTATGTTTTAATATGAATAAATTAAAAGATTAACTATACCCGTAAATGCAAAAATCCGAATATGAGCCCATCGAAAATACGCAAAACAGAGAAGAAGAGGAATTTTTTAAAGTGCTTCGACAGCTGAGATCATTTCGCAAAAACAGATAAACTACACCAAATAATTTTTTTACTGCTACACATATTCTCTAATTCATTTTTTTCTGTTTCCAAGATAATTAATTTGTTTCCCAAAAGACCTCTTTTATAACTAAATATATGGGATTAGATTACTTACGAATGCTTTACATGAACTGTATGGTTATCCATTGCATTAGGGGTATTAAACTGCCGAAGAGTATTCCCTTACCCTTTTTTCTCCAATCGATTGATGGATTTCAGACTGACGGTTAGAGCATAATGTCACTGAGGCCATTTTCAGAAACCTTTCTCGTAAAAACTAAACATCCTTAAGGAAAAAGTGGATATCCTGATTGATTGAGGAGCCTATTCCTTTCAAAACTAGGTCACTATTTTTCTATCTCTGTGAAGGATAGAAACCTCTTAGGGTTTCTCAATGCTTAGAAGCCTACTTAAAGAAAATAATAATGTCTGAATCACTACATTATAATAATGTGATTACTTGTTACTTGGACAATTGCATCGATCCTTGCAAGTTATACTGGTATGTATTTTGTGCAACTGATAATATGAGAATTTATTGATATGAGACAAAATTCTAATTTGATGGATAGTAAAAGTATTCCGAGCGCGCATCCATATGGAGCTACCTCCAATTTCCTATATTGAGAGACACTACTCTTGCATTTTGATTCTAAATTGATAGCCATTCATCAACCGAGATTTCAAAAATATCACTTATTTGATGAGGTTTGAACTTGCTACATCTTGTATTGATGATAAAGAAAAACGAATAGGATTTTACTGTACTGTCATGACTAATTTATTCGATTCTCTCCTGGGAGAAGCTCCAAAAATCAGTTTATTCAGGTAAATTATAATTAGTGATCATTATTATAACAAATGATTATTAGCGTTATTATTACATTTCTTATAACTGAAACATTTGCCTAAGATGGCAGTATGACTATTTCATTGAAAACATCGATTTAATCTTTCATTAATTGACGATTTANAAATCATAATAACAGGAGAGTCAGTAAAAAGTTTCATACAATGAATATAACAACTAGAAAAGATAAAAACAAATACAATGGCAAGATACAAACACCGCAGGTTTAGAGCAACAACATATCTTATTAATCTAATGATCTATTTAAATAGTTTTATTTTGAAGGTATCTCTTGATTTTTAACTTTACTTCTCCCATTTTTTTTAGTGACTTGAGATTATTTGGTAAAGCATTGAATAATATTGGCACTTGAACATTTAAATTATTTTTACCATAATGGTTGCTAAGGTGTGGTACACAGTAGGTTGTTTGATTTCGGCTCTCCGTTAGGTTATAATGATGAGACTTATTCACCGCGAGCAAAAATCAATCGGGTCTGAAATAAGACCCAATAAGTTCCGACTTCTTTCGTCCTAATTGTGTTCCGCCAGAATGGGTTAATGCCAGCGATATGCTTAGCATCCTATTTCATCCCACGTCTCCCGGTTTGCTTTGGTTGAATGTCAAGAGGGTCTGGCGTAAGCATGGCACATGAAATAAGGCGCGCTCTCACACACATACGATGCCAATAACATGCCCTACATATCCCATCCCACAAATCCACTCGCTATCTCGCCTTCACCGATGTTCTCTTTTCCCCCGATCGCCTCTTTACTCCACCACTTCTCTCATCGTTTTACATCCTTCGCTCCCATATCTGACTTTCTTCACCTACCCACGGCTATTTTGAGCCCTCTTACGGGCTCTGCACGAACCTACACCCAATTTCATCCCTCCATTTACCAAATCTCACTCTCTTCATCCTTCTATACCCTCACTCTTCATGCTGCTCAGATGCAGACTTCGGATTTGCTTTATCTTCATAATCTCCATTTTCTCTTTCTTTCCCTTCGATATCTGATTCAACAACTCACATTATACAGACGACTTAGGTGCCAAAAGAACTTGAAAAACAATTTTGTGTTCAATATTAAGGAATTGAAAATACTATTTCGGTGACAGATTTCCTCTTATAGCTGACATACAAATCATAATTAGCACACAATAAACACATCTCAAAGGTGTGATATTTATTTACGAATTGCTTTACATTATGAAATTAATTTCTAAACCCGTATTTACCAAAATTTCAATTAAACCTCTTTTTTAATTGCATTTTAAGCTTAAGCACTAATAATTATTCAATTCAGCCTCTAAATACGAAATTAAACGAATAAAGTATCCGAAAGAAATTAACGGACGTGATAGAATTTGATAAAACTGGAAGTCGAATAGAGGTCTTCAACTTGCAGGGTGTTTTCTTTGGACAAGGAACTATCTTATAAAGTATTCTCTCACGCCGTTTCTTCAATATCCATTCTTAGAATACAATAATATTAAAACGCGTACAATTGCATTATATTTATTAAATTAAATTTATATTACGTTTACTCGTATGTAACTATAAACGAAATATAATTATATTAATGTGGAAAACTAAATGTTTTTATAAGTCACATGCGCTTCAGGAACGATAGCTATTTTAGATTACACTGCACGCGATATATTTTTAACACCGAATTTGCGGATTTATTTGAAAGGAAATACGAGAATCCCCGCGCACTCTTTGTTACAGATCACATATCGTTCCCAACATTCTTTTCAGAGGCCATAAACTTCAACCCAGAAATTTTCCATTCCCCACACATTCAACCCCGCACACACAAAACGTTCCGAATTCTGGTACAGAAATAACACTCCCTATTTTCGCACTCTCATACATGCACCCTAATTTATCTTTATCCCTATCTAGCTATTCCTCGAAAAGAGGACCCCTCCTTTAACATTAT
Source organism: Ladona fulva (assembly GCA_000376725.2). Taxonomy (NCBI): domain Eukaryota; kingdom Metazoa; phylum Arthropoda; class Insecta; order Odonata; family Libellulidae; genus Ladona; species Ladona fulva. The sequence continues at coordinate 682,509 of KZ308240.1, forward strand.
CTGCTGGGGAGAGAAGTTTCCGGGATCCGTTAGGCTCCTTGATTTATGACCAGCGAGGCGACCTCTACCCCTTGTGCCCCTTCCAGGCGACGGCCCTGCGCCCACGGCGACATCTCAATTCCTTCGCCTCCCCGCCACTCAACCACTTCTGAGGTCATCCTTCCTGCTGCCAAACCTTCAACCCACCAACCCCTTCCCATTCACCCGCCACTCGATTCTTGGCAGCCCTTACAATGCCAGGGGCTTAGGGCGGACCGGCTCATTATTTCCTTTGGACCTTATCTGTCCCTTTCTTCATGGTCCTCCTTCGATTCCGGGCCACCGTATCTGACGGGAAACCTTTAACAGTCTGGTTGAAATTATTAACACCGAAATCCGTAAATGAAATCAATAAATAATCGATTAAACTTTACATTTGGATGATTTTCTATTAATGAATTTCATCCGTCAAAGTAGGGCTTCCTTTACTATGATAGCTGATAACGTTAAAATTCTTACTATTTTATGGTACTCAACCCTCTTTCTTCCAAATTTATTGTAAGGTAATCTTTTTATGACATTTTCCTGGAGTCGAAATGATTTGAAAGTATTAGTGAAAGAACTAACATTAAACAAAGACGCAGAAGGTCAGTAATGTTTACACTGCTTACTATGAGAAAACTTAATCATGAACAGTAAGCATATGTACCTTAATGTTGAAACATACCTATTTTATTCTAAGGATTAAATCCCAAATTGATTTAATCCATTGAAATGATTTTATACAAACGTTCACATTTAACAGTAAAAATTTTGTAAGCGTCTATAGGGTCTATAGTTTGAATGAGACAAGAAATTACTAATTTTCTATTCAATCAATCCAATCGCCGATTCCAATAAAATTAAAAATATATATTTTTAGTACAGATACCTGAAGACTTAACTGAGAAAAAAATAGTCGTACATATTTGAGAAGATATGGAAAAGATAAAATCTTAGCAAATGCAGTACATCTTGCGTAAAGAAGGTATAGCCATAAACAAAACAAATAGCCATAAAATATCTAAATAAGTTCTTAAGATTCGAATTATTTTAAAATATAAAATGTATGATAAAATCAGCAACATACGAGAACATAATAACGAAAGCAAACGAAATAAAATAATGTCCGAGGAAAAGATAGCAATAACAATTATCTGTTTTCAGGATAGACTATAGAATGCATACGTATGCATTTCTGTGTATGGAGTTCAAAAAAATGTTATACTCTCTTTCGATTCATTTTCCGCTTTAAAGAATATTCATATTCTATAGATCGAAATTATCAAATTAACCACTACATTTAAAATTTGTCGTTAATAGCGGAAATAATTTCATACCCATTCTGCCAAATTATAAAGATGCATTAGGTTTTCTGTTAACAAAAATAGATTTCAGCAAATCTGTTGGTCTGAACAGCGATAATACGTTTTAAGCAATTTCCAATTTTATCATTATCAAAAGCAATGGTCCTTCAGTGTCAAAATCTGAAACCCAACATGTTTGTACTAATTACTTCAGCGTTATTAATTTAAAAGAAATTCCGAACTGAATGTAAGCCATACAGGAAAGACTAAAACCATTTTCTCTGGAATTTTCCGAATGTGGTGAATGCACTACTGGTAAACAGAAGACGTATCGATTTAATTCAGTTGATCATTGCTTAAGCGATGGCGAAAAATATCACAATCTGAGAATACCCAATTTATAGGACACCGCCTGGAAATGGGCTATTAAAAGACAGAAAACTCAGTTTAGAGAAGGAGTTCTTACGCGGCGTATATGGATAAAACTACTGCATTCAAAACCGCATTTCCTCTTTAAAAACAGAAAAAATAAAGAGCTCGACTACAAATACATGAATCGATAGAAGAGATGAGAAAAAAGAGCCTCGCCGAAGGGGCAAAAGAGCTCACTGGACTCACCTTCCATCCATGCATCCTTTTTTATCTTCTTTAAAAAAGGATTGCAGCGTTGGGCGGAAATAACACCTGGAACGAATATCTTAGATTGAATAGCGAAAAGAGTCGACTTCTTTTTTCTAGTGAAAGTAGCAAACACGTGCAGCAGTTGGTGGCAGGGGTAACAAGAGAAGGGAGAGAATAGGAGTAGGGGTAAATTGAGAGGATAAGAAAGGCGGGAAGGACTCCAAAGAATGGGTGAAGAGGAATCTTGGGATTCCGGAAGCAGTGTCGTAGACGACACTGCGCAGAGGCGTGAATAATTGGTGAACGGGAGACAAACAATTCGAGAGAATGAGACACGAGCATGAATGAGCGAAATAGGGGAAAGAAAAGAGAAAAAGAGAACGAGTTCTGAAAGAGGTGCTGTGGATGGCAGTGTTTCTCGTTCATCCATTTTACTGCGCAACCGAAACTACAAGAAAAGGCTGAAAAGTGAAAAGAGAAGTGAGAACATTACCGAGGAGATGGGAACCTTAGAACCAAATTGGCGGGGACAAGAGTAGAGTGGGGTGCGGAACTAGTCGAGACTAATGAATAAAGTAAATAAAGGAGAAACTCCTCTTTTCGGAGAGGATTTCTGAGGTGAGTGTGCTTCATGGTGGAGCCTCTAATCTGGTGTGCCGTAGTGCAATGGTTTAGTTCTGAAAGCTGTTTGAATGCCGTGATATATTGTTTTTATTTTTATTAATTAGGGAACATATTCCTTTCCCTTCGATCATCACCAAGAGAGCCTGTATAATCAGTATTTGAATTCTTCTTTGAGATAGTACATGTTTTATGATTTATCGGCATTTCATTATTTTTTGTAAATCCGACCTTATGATACTTATTTTTAATACTTCTTAAAAGTCCACATCTCCATCTTGCTTTACTCCAACATCCTTTAACACATCTCAATTCAGCAAAGTAGTAAATTGCTAAGCAATTCAAAATCTAGTAAATTGCTAAGCAATTCAAAATCCTGACTACAGGGTTACAGGGGCTGTTGTTGCCAAGGATACAGTCGTCAACTTTCAACCTTCTCGACTTATGACATAAAGACCATTTTTCATAATACAATATGAATAGTGTGACCACATTTATTGTCATCGTAATAAAACAGCGCTATAGATTAGGAGTCCAAAACACATAAAACCTTTTACACAGTACGTTTGTATTAAATTNGCGCTTCAGGAACGATAGCTATTTAAGATTACACTGCACGCGATATATTTTTAACACCGAATTTGCGGATTTATTTGAAAGGAAATACGAGAATCCCCTCGCACTCTTTGTTACAGATCACATATCGTTCCCAACATTCTTTTCAGAGGCCATAAACTTCAACCCAGAAATTTTCCATTCCCCACACATTCAACCCCGCACACACAAAACGTTCCGAATACTGGTACAGAAATAACACTCCCTATTTTCGCACTCTCATACATGCACCCTAATTTATCTTTATCCCTATCTAGCTATTCCTCGAAAAGAGGACCCCTCCTTTAACATTATCTGCTGGGGAGAGAAGTTTCCGGGATCCGCTAGGCTCCTTGATTTATGACCAGCGAGGCGACCTCTACCCCTTGTGCCCCTTCCAGGCGACGGCCCTGCGCCCACGGCGACATCTCAATTCCTTCGCCTCCCCGCCACTCAACCACTTCTGAGGTCATCCTTCCTGCTGCCAAACCTTCAACCCACCAACCCCTTCCCATTCACCCGCCACTCGATTCTTGGCAGCCCTTACAATGCCAGGGGCTTAGGGCGGACCGGCTCATTATTTCCTTTGGACCTTATCTGTCCCTTTCTTCATGGTCCTCCTTCGATTCCGGGCCACCTTATCTGACGGGAAACCTTTAACAGTCTGGTTGAAATTATTAACACCGAAATCCGTAAATGGAATCAATAAATAATCGATTTAACTTTACATTTGGATGATTTTCTATTAATGAATTTCATCCGTCAAAGTAGGGCTTCCTTTACTATGATAGCTGATAACGTTAAAATTCTTACTATTTTATGGTACTCAACCCTCTTTCTTCCAAATTTATTGTAAGGTAATCTTTTTATGACATTTTCCTGGAGTCGAAATGATTTGAAAGTATTAGTGAAAGAACTAACATTAAACAAAGACGCAGAAGGTCAGTAATGTTTACACTGCTTACTATGAGAAAACTTAATCATGAACAGTAAGCATATATACCTTAATGTTAAAACATACCTATTTTATTCTAAGGATTAAATCCCAAATTGATTTAATCCATTGAAATGATTTTATACAAACGTTCACATTTAACAGTAAAAATTTTGTAAGCGTCTATAGGGTCTATAGTTTGAATGAGACAAGAAATTACTAATTTTCTATTCAATCAATCCAATCGCCGATTCCAATAAAATTAAAAATATACTACAATAAACTCCATCCCTATTAAAATCTAAAATCTATCTATTGCATTAAAAATATAATACTTCAATAAAAAATAGGCAATTTTTGAATTGCCAAATACTCCAAAATATCCTCCAGTTTGATGGACGATGAATCAGAATACGTTCTTGCCCATTTAAAAACCTCATAAGTCAAAACATAAAATTCCACGTTCGAAACCCAAATGTCCCGATGAATTCGGGATCAAATCGCGACCAATATCAATTCTCCCAAAGATTCACAAAACTAATATCCTTCCCGGACATATAATTTCATCTTACCGCCCTACAAACAAGTTGTCTCAGTAGCGAAACCAGCAATTTACGCAATCACCTCTAAAACAAGAATCCAGCGTAAAAAAATGTTCAAAAAGTTAAATCTAGTAATTAATCGAGCAGTGATATTTTAACTCAATTAATGATTAAATTAAACATTTACAGTTGTAGAAGAGAAATTGTTCTAAGTATAACGCAAATAAATTTTCAATAATTAAAAATCCCCCTACCATATGCTAACGGTCGATTTGTAGAGTATCTATGTAGAAATAGATTATTTTTTTAACTGAAACTAAATAAAAGCAAACGGCGATGGAGGCTTTTGAGTATTTTAACTGATAATGTTACGGAAACCTTGTTTTATTTCCCAAATAATCTATCTGTTAGAAAAGTCATTCCTGCGGTGAAACGCAGCCCTAAAAATAGATTTTCGTTAGGTTATAATGATTAGACTTATTCCCCGCGAGCAAAAATCAATCGGGTCTGAAATAAGACCCAATAAGTTCCGACTTCTTTCGTCCTAATTGTGTTCCGCCAGAATGGGTTAATGCCAGCGATATGCTTAGCATCCTATTTCATCCCACGTCTCCCGGTTTGCTTTGGTTGAATGTCAAGANCATATTCTATAGATCGAAATTATCAAATTAACCACTACATTTAAAATTTGTCGTTAATAGCGGAAATAATTTCATACCCATTCTGCCAAATTATAAAGATGCATTAGGTTTTCTGTTAACAAAAATAGATTTCAGCAAATCTGTTGGTCTGAACAGCGATAATACGTTTTAAGCAATTTCCAATTTTATCATTATCAAAAGCAATGGTCCTTCAGTGTCAAAATCTGAAACCCAACATGTTTGTACTAATTACTTCAGCGTTATTAACTTAAAAGAATTTCCGAACTGAATGTAAGCCATACAGGAAAGACTAAAACCATTTTCTCTGGAATTTTCCGAATGTGGTGAATGCACTACTGGTAAACAGAAGACGTATCGATTTAATTCAGTTGATCATTGCTTAAGCGATGGCGAAAAATATCACAATCTGAGAATACCCAATTTATAGGACACCGCCTGGAAATGGGCTATTAAAAGACAGAAAACTCAGTTTAGAGAAGGAGTTCTTACGCGGCGTATATGGATAAAACTACTGCATTCAAAACCGCATTTCCTCTTTAAAAACAGAAAAAATAAAGAGCTCGACTACAAATACATGAATCGATAGAAGAGATGAGAAAAAAGAGCCTCGCCGAAGGGGCAAAAGAGCTCACTGGACTCACCTTCCATCCATGCATCCTTTTTTATCTTCTTTAAAAAAGGATTGCAGCGTTGGGCGGAAATAACACCTGGAACGAATATCTTAGATTGAATAGCGAAAAGAGTCGACTTCTTTTTTCTAGTGAAAGTAGCAAACACGTGCAGCAGTTGGTGGCAGGGGTAACAAGAGAAGGGAGAGAATAGGAGTAGGGGTAAATTGAGAGGATAAGAAAGGCGGGAAGGACTCCAAAGAATGGGTGAAGAGGAATCTTGGGATTCCGGAAGCAGTGTCGTAGACGACACTGCGCAGAGGCGTGAATAATTGGTGAACGGGAGACAAACAATTCGAGAGAATGAGACACGAGCATGAATGAGCGAAATAGGGGAAAGAAAAGAGAAAAAGAGAACGAGTTCTGAAAGAGGTGCTGTGGATGGCAGTGTTTCTCGTTCATCCATTTTACTGCGCAACCGAAACTACAAGAAAAGGCTGAAAAGTGAAAAGAGAAGTGAGAACATTACCGAGGAGATGGGAACCTTAGAACCAAATTGGCGGGGACAAGAGTAGAGTGGGGTGCGGAACTAGTCGAGACTAATGAATAAAGTAAATAAAGGAGAAACTCCTCTTTTCGGAGAGGATTTCTGAGGTGAGTGTGCTTCATGGTGGAGCCTCTAATCTGGTGTGCCGTAGTGCAATGGTTTAGTTCTGAAAGCTGTTTGAATGCCGTGATATATTGTTTTTATTTTTATTAATTAGGGAACATATTCCTTTCCCTTCGATCATCACCAAGAGAGCCTGTATAATCAGTATTTGAATTCTTCTTTGAGATAGTACATGTTTTATGATTTATCGGCATTTCATTATTTTTTGTAAATCCGACCTTATGATACTTATTTTTAATACTTCTTAAAAGTCCACATCTCCATCTTGCTTTACTCCAACATCCTTTAACACATCTCAATTCAGCAAAGTAGTAAATTGCTAAGCAATTCAAAATCTAGTAAATTGCTAAGCAATTCAAAATCCTGACTACAGGGTTACGGGGGCTGTTGTTGCCAAGGATACAGTCGTCAACTTTCAACCTTCTCGACTTATGACATAAAGACCATTTTTCATAATACAATATGAATAGTGTGACCACATTTATTGTCATCGTAATAAAACAGCGCTATAGATTAGGAGTCCAAAACACATAAAACCTTTTACACAGTACGTTTGTATTAAATTAGTTATGAGAAAAAAAATAAATAATTATGTAACAGAGCAAAATTCGCAGATATCTGCGAACGTGGAATTGCCTTTCCTTATCTTATCTCAGGCTCCCTCATAATTGGTCTCTTTTCCTTTTGATGACCCCCAAATATAAATAATACTCGACTAAATTAGTCCCGGGGGCCAGATTCGGCCTGTGGAAAGTTTTTTATGAGACACAGGAGAATATTGGATGTTATACTCAGGTGAGAAGTTTACTTTTCCTACTTGGTTATTTTCGACCATTTCCGTTGATATTAAATTATAAGTATCATTACACATAAAACCTAATTATTTTATTACTTTAAGGCGCGATATATTATTTATTTGAAGGATTGCATAAAAATAATATTTTAGACCGGGCCCACCAAGCTTTTCTATGAACATCCGCACTCTCACAAAGTTTGTGGGCCCCTTTTCTTAATCGACAGTCTGATCGAATGAAATTATGGTGGTAAGTCAATTAGGGATAGTATGAGTATTATATGAGATTAAGTTTAATATTGCAAAGGAATTCACTTATGTTTGCAAATTAATAGTTCAATGGAAATTCTCTCATATACTGTTATATTGATTCCATGGCTACGGTTGCATCGTCAGAGAATAAAATTGTTCTTTTGTTAACCTTAGAATAATGAGCAATTTTTTGAGATTGTATAGTAAAATAGCTTCATTCGCCGTTAATGAGAATCGTTTAAGACCTTTTACTATGAGATGAACATTATTTAAAATTGGAGTTAAAGTTTGAGTAGTTTCCTGGAGGCTTTCGTTCGCTTTTAGGAAGAGTTGGAAGTGTGTTAGATAGTTAAGTTGAGAAGTTGCGTTACTGATCTTCGTACCTTGCACAAGTAAACGCAGTTCATTTAATACTTAGAATTTAAACTGTTCTCCCGTTTCATAAATGAGGATTTGAAACGATATTCAGTGCCGCGATGCTTATTAAGGTGATCTGCGAATAATAAATGGCTGAGAAGAGCCGCACGAAGTGGAGGCTTTGGTATAAAAGGATTTTCTTCGTTCGGGACCTATGGGACTGGGGTCACCTTTGAGTCTTTGGGCATCTGTACGGAAAAGAAGCAATGGAAGGTAGAGTTGATGAATAGGAAAGGATTGAGAAAAGGTTGTTGTCGCGGGGTCGGCTGTGGATAACATCAAAAGGGTTGAGATGTGGTGTTGGTGAGGAGAGTGAGATAAAGGTTTCGGAAGGAAGTGGCCCAAAGGGTGGGGGCCGGAGGGTTTTTTAAAAGGGCCTGGGACGAATGGCGTGGCAATTAAGGAGACTGAAAAGGAGTTCCGTTTAGTTTCCTTAATTAACAGCAATAAATTGTAATGTGCGATGAACACGTGACCGTTAGCTTGAGTGATAGATGGCAAAGAGGGAGGGACGAGCTATAGGGTTGCAATATTTCCAGGTTTAAGTCACGCTTATCGCGAGGGAAAAAACGTCTATTTCCATTAAAAAACGGTACTTTATCAATGATTTTCGGAAATTTACTCGAAGCTTTCAGGAATAAATTATCCTTTCTCCAATCAAATCTCAGCCACGAATTCGTTGTCATCTGATAAGTTCATGAGGAAATGTTGCTTGCTTCCGTTAATTATCCTAATTACTACGTAATGGTAATGCGTAATTCGATCTCGTGACAGTTTTTTTAATTCAAGTAAAAGCTTTATTTGTGTATTTCACTTTTTGCAAACCACATACTATATTCATCGCGATGCAAATGCAAATGTTATTAACTGAGACAAGAAGTACGGTGCTTCGAACTAGGAGATGTTTAAATGTTTATTTTATTTCAAAATAATTTCTAGTATACGTTAGCCTTGCTTGCTTAGATAGTTAGGAAATGTATTTATATTTCTGCCTGATGATCATACGCGTAACCATACGCGCAAAAGTCTTTTATTTGATGAAATAATCATCCGGTCTACACAAAGGTCTACATTTTTGCTTTAGAACATTTTCCCGAATTAACCGCATTATTAAAACAGTTATACTCTTCTTTTCCATGGTTTTCCTTTAAATTTCAGAAATCATGAAAAATGTCATATTTCATTATTTTAGTTAGATTATCATTAAAGTATAATTAAATTGTAAGTTGAGAAGTGAAGTAAAATATGTGTCTAGTGGACTGGGTGACTTTTGTTCAACTGTTTTGTATCTATGTTTGTAGAACGTTTTAATAATGTTTGAGTTGTTGAATTAATATAATATAACGTCGCCACCTGATCCAACGTAATTTGCGGCGAAATTTTATAATAAATGAATAAATTAAATAGATGATAAATAATATTTACGGTATATGTTACATAAATCGTCTCAATCGAGTAGATTAAGGAATCCCTTCCAAGATAGAAATGATTTACGTACGCCTGCCGAACTGAAGATGTAGAGACTTTTTTAAATTGTCATCTTTTATTATATGCTTTGTGAAATTTGGAAAAATGTATTATATTCCGACGTATAACTTCGCAAAAACTGTCAAAAATAAATTGGATATGCATTCGAAAAGTCCGGCGCTGACCGAGAAAACAACAGACCTTCGCAGTTTGTAAATAGGTTTGTCCTACATTCCAAATTTTATGAATCAACTGTATTTCATGCCTCGGAGCATAGAGAGTCGCGATAAATTTTCTAGCAATAAGTCCCAGATAATTTATGCATAGGAAACGGTCTTATAGAAACCTCAGTATTGGAATCGAAGTAATGTAACGCTGGTATTCCATTCGAAAAAAGGATTGGGGCCGTGATCGGGATATGTTCCAAGGCATGTCCGGAGATCGGCCGAACGAAAATAGGAAGAAACGAATGGTTTGGCATGTGAAAGGGATTGTGAGACATGGGCGAACGGTTTCGTAGAAGGCACGGGCAAATCGGGATGTTGAATGGGCATTGATCTGAGGGTGAGCGGTTTGGCTGAGGAAGTAACTTATAACTCTCTTCCATTTCCTGTGAGGTTAATGCCCAAGGAAAAAAGGATAGGACAGAGGCCACATCAACGGACAACTAATGCATAACTGCATACTTCCGATCTATCTCCTGATACCAAACTTACTTATCATGCTAAGTAAGTCTATTATCCATTCTGGCACCCATTCTATCGTCCATTCTGGCTACCAATTCCATCCTTACTGTTACATGTTAGTGTAAGAAAAGCTTCTCTTTTCCGAAGTGTTTTCAATTTTAGTTTTTGTTAGGATAGTTGGTTAAAAATAAGTGTCGCGAAGGAATATTAAAGAATCAGTGAAAAGTCTTGGGTCGACTTCTGGAATTTGCTCCCGATATACCTCACAAATAAATACTTTCCCATAGACATCATTAAGTTGTTATCAGGTTAAAAGAATATGATTCTCCTCAAAAGAGATGCGTATAAGATTATTATCTTTATGAATATTTATTAAAGAGTTGTGCACGATACGCAACTGCTTTGCTTCACAAGCCCATCTATAAATATAGATGATATTGTAGGACACACAATTACTCTATACTTCGACATAAGCAATAATCGTGCGATGCAGTTGTTTTTATAAACATATATCTGTAGCTATAAACCCTTCTAAAAAGGGTGTGACATAAAGTAATAGAATTTATGTTACTAAATTATTGTCAACTCAATTTACAATATCATTTTACCCTTAACATGAACTGCACCAAAGGAATACTAAATCAATCCGGGAATGCTCGCTTAAGTCTAAATTCATGACAAGGAATGCAAAAGGACTAAATTTTTTATATTCGTTACACGGAAGGAAGTAGAATCAAAACTCTTCAGTTTAGTCCCATTTTACTAATACAAGCTTGTAATTAGCGACATTCAATGGAAAATTGTAAAAGCGACATTCCGTGGAATTGATTGAAAAACAAAGCGAGCTTATGCGATATATATCTCATTAATCTCAGAATCAACCGGTCGTGGTGGCGGAGTGGTTAGCTGTTTTTGTTAGCGCGTTATCGCTTCTACCCCACGATCCCGGGTTCGAATCCCGGCTAATCGGATTTTACCGGTTAGGGAATGGTTGTGTGTGTGCGTCTTATGTTATATAGTTCGCTGTAAAATGGCATGTATGCTGTATGTGGATACTGAAATAAATAAATCAACATCATTAAAATTTCTCACCACAGGTAATTTCAGGTTTTATCCCCTGATTCTCGTAAACGTAGCTTCTCCGCTCCGTGGGTTGGGTGAATGTTAATGAAATACATTAACCTGTAGAGCTCAGTTGAGCCGCTATTGTAAAAAACGGAAATTTCAAATAGTTATTTACACTTTTCTCATCTAGATTTTTACACTTATAAAATTAATTTTCTACCTCTTTAATGCCTATTACCTAAAATAATCAGTGCTGTAAGTTGGTTGCTAATATAGCTTCATACTCTCTCCACCCCACTGTATATCTCTTTGATACGCGTCATAAAATCTATACATTAAATCATTAGTGGTATTACAGTAATTTTCAACATAGTCCAAGCAACGTAAAAATCATTGTAACCTTAGTGTAGCAGAGATAAGCCGTTATACGATACTTCAGGAGAGAATCGTGCCAGAGTTGAAAAAAATAAATTCCACCCCGAGTGGCTTTACGACACCGAGATAGTACCATAGTTTACGCTACAATGGCCTAAAGCAAGGTACAACTCTTTCCTTTTTATATCTGAGAAGGTCAGGCCCTGACTCAAGGGCCCATCATTTCCAAAAGCCTCACGGTCATATAATCTTTCCCGAAAAGCGGTGGCGATGGCAAGCAGCGCCTATTACGGGTGAAGGATGCGTTTTTAAGGACACCGAACCGTTATTGGAGTTCCTGGAAGGCAATCTGCAGGAGGCGGCGTATGAAGACAAGAGTCAAAGGCGTCGGAGAAGAGCAGCACGGGTTGCTATGGAGATGAAATGAAGGAGTCTCAGAGAGAAGGGAGAGTGACAGAGATAAGGAGAAAGCACTGAGGAGACAAGAGATAAGTGAGGGGAAAATGGAAGGAAGGTGAGGGTGGATGGGAGAGGCCGTTTTTTATCAAGGGTAAATGCGGAGACCAGTTAGACGGAGGATGAAAAACCATCCATTTTCCAGAAATGCAAGCGTTACGAGGCTTCTTCTGCTCGGTACAGAAAGGTTGTAATACCTTACGTCGCTTAGGTGTCATAATTTTCTCCGTGTGCTTCGAAGAGGATCGACCCTCTCCAAAGTGAGTAGCTTCACTGCTGACGTGCTCCAGTGCGACGCAAGAGAAGAGCGTGAGAGGAAAACAACTTTAAGCTTCGCCTCCGACGTCTAGCGAGATGCGAATCCCTTATTTTCCCAGAACTTTCTTTCATGCTTGCAATCCCCATACTCTATTTAATCCTCGAGAGTCCAACTCTACACATTTTTTTGAAAGGAGAGTGATTCTTCGCAGTCCAAATCAGGAAAATAAAACCCTTGCATTTAAGTCAACTAGCTCACCGCTTTTATTCAATTATTCTCCTCAATAATCTCTTCTTCTTTACTTCAAAGAACCATATTTTCCTAGGTATTCCAACACCTCTTCATCCTTTCGCTTTACACACTACAGTCACCATTGGTAGGTAATTTGTTTTATACATCCGATTTACATTTGAATCTTTCCTGATCTCCCCACTTAATGATTCTATTCCCAAACCTTTCCTAATTACTATATTTCTTTTTTAACGATAAGGAAACAGTCTTAGACTCGTTGCCGAAATTCAACATCTGCAGCTACAGCGTTTCTTCCTTTCTTGCCAATGGTCCAAGTGTCACCCGCAAATAAATGTAAGGAAAGCTGCTGTTTTGCAAAACTCCAGACGATTGATATTTTTTTCCGAATTTTCAAAAATATGAATTTTTTTTCACCATCTTCCAAATCGTAAGAAGTATCACACCCCAGGTAACAACACTTGCCATCTTGCTCAAGAATTTGATTATTTCTAAATAATCTCATTGGTTACATTTCCTTCCATTTCCTCATCTTCCGCTGCTGTACTTTTCCAGCGTGCTAACCAGTTTTTACCTTGAGTTCGGGATGCTCAAAAAAAGGTTGGGAGCATTCCCAGAAGAAAGGAGGTCTGAAAGTGAGATGACGATAACAAAGGGGGCTTCCATTTGTTTTAGCACTTCGCTCTATTTTTCATCCTTTGTCGGCCTTTCCTTAGGCGTAACAAATCGACGCGCTCAGCGTCAATGACATACGCCTCAATGAGCTCCGCATCCTCGTTTTTTTTCAGCAAGAAACTCTCTTGCCCGACAAATTCCCTTTGTGCCTCGTTTTCTTTCCTAGTTCCTAGGTAAGTTTGCGTGCCGTGAATGTGCATTATTTATACGCCCTTTCTTTGAACGCAGGTATCAGCTAAAAGCGCCCCTCCTTGAGATAGACCTTTGCCCGAGCAAGAGCATCGCTACTTCCTAATGTTCAAGCTACAAAAGCGAGACTAGAATATTCCAACTTCGATGTAGGAGTATAGTTACAACATATCGATTTTTGCAGTAAAGCTAACGGAAAATCTATTCTCAACCTATGAAAATTCCTCTTGAGGAAGTTCAAACCATAAACCGCTACATGGAGTAACAGTTACTGGAGGAAAGGATAATTAACCTACTGCCGATAAGGGAGACTCGAGTGAAAATATATTTATAATATATGCGAGAGCTGCTTATTTTCAAGCTTACAAGCAATGATGTTAATGTCACAAGTAATGATGTTGATGTCGATGTTAAAAGGTACTATAATACATATTTTTATTAATTCCTCAGGATAATTTACTTTAGGGTTATTTATACAAACATATGCGCTGAGCCGCAATGAAGGCGGGTCAACCGGGGCTGGATCCCAGAACGCAAGCTTGTAGGGGGAANTTGGTGATTTCAGATCTGACGCCTTTTTGAATTAAATGGTCAACGCATTAGAAACGGAAAATAATTAATAAAAATGTAATACATTTTTATTAATTCCTCAGGATAATTTACTTTAGGGTTATTTATACAAACATATGCGCTTAGCCGCAATGAAGGCGGGTCAACCGGGGCTGGATCCCAGAACGCAAGCTTGTAGGGGGAACCGAAATCGACGTTAGAGTATACCGAAATTGAACCTAGACTAAACAACTGTTCTTTTAGTACTTAAACAGGAGAATATGTATTTTTGGAACTAAGTAAGATTTTTTTTTGAAAAACAAGATAAAGATACGTTGAAAGAAATTTAAGACTTTCTTCGCGAATACATACTTTGAGTTCTCATTCGAATGCAGAAATTTTTCTCAGAATTTACTAACATTTGTCACATCGTTTGGATTGAAGATGGTTCATTGAGTAAATTGAAATGAATTAATATAGCCTGGCCATATTATATACTGAATATGACACCCTAAAAATGTATACTTTTAAAGATGCGGCAAATAAGTTTGCTAGAAATGCTTGAAATTTTAAATTATAAAGAAATAGAATTTTAAAATCAATATTCGCAGGCGTGACTTCGAGGAAAGCCATTGTACAATGAGACACTTAGTAATTTTCCAGACAAGATTTTATTTTGGAGGACTTACATCTTGAGGCCTTAAGTCCTCTTACGAAACCGGTCGCAAAATAAAATCTTGTGTGGAAAATTACAAAGTGCCTCATTATCCAAATAGAATGTTATTGTTTTAGTTATTTTATTTTTATATTGTTTTAAGCGACCATGTTTGCTTGAAAAAGCATTTCATTGTACCGTTAAACATTGTATCTTTTTATTCTTTACATTATATTATACTTATAGTCTTGGGGGAGGTCAAAATATGTTCAACCCAAAGTGGTAAAGGATCTGCACACGCGTGCATACAAATATATAACATCAGTAAACACATACATACTTATATCTGTACGCCTTTATGTCAACATTCTAATAACAGTCCCTCTTGACGTCTCCCGAGCAACGGATGAGAACGAAACAAGATGCGAATTTGCGAATTGGAGTGAGGTCTCCAGGCAGCCAAAAAGATCATAAACACAGTGAAGATATCCGAGAAGGAACGGAAAGACAAAAGGGAATGAAAGGGGGAAAGTGTTGAGCGGCAGAAGTCAAGCAGCGTTCGTATGTTCATTTCTGTTGAGAAATAAAACGCATTTGTCATATTTTTTATCTATCCGCTCGACCTATTTGCTTGGAGTAGCACGGTGAAACGGTCTCGACGAAAAGAGGCTATTGTTTACGCTTTTGAAGATGCGTTTGAAGTGGCAGTAATACCTCGAGGTTAGAGACGAAAGGATTCTCATATACTTTTATGCTCGCTGCTCCTGACGTGAATTTATGCGTGCGAGATAGAGGTAATGCGCTCCGGAGATGCGTAACGGAAGATTTCCCTACAAAATGAGTTGGTTTTATTGCTTCCGCGGAAGTTTTTCACGGGCGCACATTTGCGTTCGTCGATTTTTTTGCAACTTAAAGCTAATTCACTCCGAAGGAAAGCTAAAGTTGCCTTTCAATTACGTGAAAATTAGTGCTAATGCTATGATTTTTGCTGAGAAGTAAAACGTAACTTCCATCGCTGTTTCCGGCAAAGATATACTAACTCCAATAATCAATTGCTCAGAATTAACAAGATGGAATCCTCATAGGAATGTATTCTGAGAATTTCCATGAGTTATTCCATTTATTTAATTTTGTGTGGTATGACCAGAATCACTTGAGATCACTAAGTACAATGAATTCAAACTTAAAAAACTTTTCTAAATTGCGATTCTTTTATTCCGTTATAAACTGCATCTCTTAGAAGTTTACAGAATGTCAAACTCCTCGATTTTTTTCCTTTCTGCAACTGTTTTCCTTCATAACGGAATCGCTTAATGCATTTTCTTCGAAAAACAAGAAAATCTTTTAAGAAAATTCTACTGTCATACCTTCAACCATGACCCAATAATAAATCTCTCCTGGAAGGAAAGTTTCTCCGTATTATTTCTAGCAGAGGAGCTCAATTGTTTTGAATATTTTAAGCTGAAACTGGACTATTTTCAAAACACGAAGGAAACACCCGGATACCTATGAGGTAAACTGTTCAACGAATGAGTTTATTAAGTATTTATGCGATATTCTTAAGATTTTCATCATCAAATAGCTCTCAATATAAGCTTTGATGTGGAACTAAATCACGAAAAAGTGATCGAAAAAATGGTGTTGATAGTTTCACCAAGATAGCATCGTGTGTATTTAAGTTATCAGGATTAATTGAGATACTCTCCGTTTCATACCGTCTGAGAATCTGATAATAGGGAGCAGTGGAAAGCTGCGTTATGGTAAGGATGAAGACACCCCAAAATTCTCCCAAAAGTTATTGCACCGGCTTGCTTCGCTAGAGAGATAATATCTTTCTGTAAATTTAACATAGAGCACGCACAATATCACCGACGCCTTTCTCTTCTTCCCTAACAAGCTGTTCCCCTAACTCACCCTGTTTCACTTGCTCATTTCCTGTTCTATTCTTCCTTCCAACTCACTTTCCGTTTCCATGCGGAAAATATCACATACTATGATCTTCATTTGCAAATTTGTAAATCGGTAACTGTATATCACTTATCCTTTTACGCCATAATTCATTTGAAGCCATGAAAGCCTTGCTTGTAAGAATTTATTCTTTTGTAGTAATCATAATTATATTTTTTCCGTCAACTTTTTCATGTTTAGAATCGAATCTCTCGTTAAAAAATATCCTATTTAAGCGGAAATAAACACGAGTATATATTGAACTGAAATAAAATTTTGCAAATAATTTAAATAAAATTATATCATCACTTCAAAATAAATATTTTATTAAAGGCGTATAAAGTAAATGTTTCTTTGAATATAAATCTGTTACTTGTATTATATGTTTATTTCATTAGAAATTAAAGTTATACATAAATATAACGGACTATGTAAATACACAAATTCTTATTTGTAGAACGTATATTTGAATCAATATTTGAACGTACTAGGGCCAAATGTTTATCGATGGAAAAGAGTTTATAAAACGTTATAACTTTTCACTCATCTTTGTGCTTGAAAGTTACGGAACTGAAGGAATTCTTAATAAAAAAGATATTAACGGAAATTTAGCTGATGAGGGAAATAAAAGGAAGAATCTACCCTCAAGCAATAATTATCTTGGATCCCATTTCATTATTGAATTTAAACAGTAGATTGTGTGAATTTTATGATATTTTTTTCAAACTGAGTTCAATCATTGATTGCATAGTAATTATGAATATCTTATAACATGCATCTAAATATGTTCAACCTCATTGGTCGCCCACCAAAGGAGGTTAAAGACTGTAAACAGAAGTTGTAAATAAGTGGGAGAAGAAAGATTATGTTGAAGAAGAGTTGAGAGATTTTAAAATAAAAAAAGTCTAAATCATCGTTTTTCCTAGACAATTTACTTAAGTCAGAGAAATAAGGTCCTGTTGATATTATTATAACTATAAGTTGATTCAATTATCATTTATACTTGACCATTGTTATGCTTTTTAGGTATCAACTTTAAAATTTTTAATTTATTCACACCTGAAATTATCAATTAACTCTTAGCATTCATTCAGGAATCTTAAAAAACCTTTATGCTGTTCTCAAGCACATCGCGCCATCAGTGTATCTTTTATAAGTTCTGCATTTATCCTTTGAGAAAAAAGTCTTTCAGGCATAAAGAGCCGATTCTATTTAAGGATGATAGAGTGAAACAGTAGGCTGTAGAACATCAAATCCCATGCATGTTGCGGCGAAGAAACGTTCCAGAAGTAGTTTGAGGAGATTACAGGGGCTTGTTTAAAACGCCTCCTGTTGTGGTCCAAGGAAAACTTTATGGCGAGAGATGGAATCTCATCTGCAAGGCGACAAACCTGCCAGACTGTTAATGGGACGGCGGCGGATTCCTATTCATAATCTTGGGAAAGAGAGAGCAACAAACTTGCCTCCGTAATAATGAGAAACTTTGACAACGGAAGTGAAGTGCAAGGACTTGAGACGATGGGACAGGAACTGCAGTTAGAAGACTTCCATTGTTTAGGAGTTCAACGTTAATGGAGTCGTGTCTTTCTGCCCTCGCAAGTGCTGGGCACTCGGAGCAAGTGTTTAATGAATTTGCAGGAAATGTTGCAGCTCCATTATTAATATGTATACCTTAAGCTAAAGATATCGCAGCTGGTTTCCATGTATTCGTTACATTTTAGCTCCTCTCTTTCCCAAGCCCTTAAGTGTATGGAGATTTTAGCTGTCAATCTTAGCTTACGTTGAAGAGGTTGAAAATGATGAACGACACGTTTTAGTGGATCTTTGAGTTAATGGGTGAATCGATATGCCAAAGAAATGTTGAATTTTGTACTTAAGATATTCTCGTGGAAAAGGGGTAAATCTTCTGCCAGTCCACTCTCCGTATGATTTAGCTAACATTTTACCACCTTCATACAACATTCTCCACTCAGTAATATATTTAAGCAATTAAAAGTCTTCATTTCCAACTCATTGCTCCCTTTTTTGTGAAAGACACCGAGAAGAAACACTAGAGTAAATACTAATACTAATGACGACTTTATTAGGCGAATTTTAGTCTTAAGAAACCACTCCTACAATTAACCATTTTCAAGTTACAATCTCAAACAACCATCTACCAGCCAGGATTCGAAACACCGGGACCCCGGCGTACGGCAAATACTATGATACACTAAAAACAACTCGCATACTCTGTGACTTGACGCATATCAACTCAGGTAATTCAAGATTAAGCTAGGTTAAGTTTCGAAAACGTAAAGTAAAATTACCTTTATAGATTCTTCCCATAAAAATTTTATAATTATATTTACACTACATAATATTATAGAATTTAGTCTAATAATTCTAGGTAGTTGATATAATTGGAAAACGGCTTATTTACGCAAAAATGTATAGTGAAATAGGTAATGAAATCTTGTAAAGACTTATGACCTTAAAAATATTAGAGAACAAGTATATCTGATCGAATATGTTACCTATTTATACTTTGTGTTTGCATGAATCATGTTTTCGCTAACGAGAGTGACAGATTGTCACCTGTCTTACAGCCTAACAGTCGTACCTAACTGTAGCGTAGGAATAATTTCGAAAATATGGACAGAGTACAATTTGGACAACAGTTTATGACCGTTGAGTTTAGCAATTGCATGAGGTGGCGAAGGAATACTTCAGTCAAATTGTGAAGAAAATTAGAAGGGACCCATAGAATGAACCATAATAGGGTCCTGTAGAGTTAACGGAGAAGGAGAAAGGCCGGCAGGAGAAGTATGTTTCAATTGCTGCTCGTTAAGACGGTCGGTCCGGCGCTCACCTTCGCCTGCAAGTTCCCACGCCCTTCCTCACAATTAATCTCTAAGACCTATCCCTATCTGTTGTTCACCAACTTCCACTGCTAACGTTCTCTTCCCTTTTAATCTCTTCCTTATCCCTTTCCATGTCCCACGCTTTTTACAAGCACGGCTTCATTTAAGTTTATCAGCTAATCCAATATAATTCTCAAACAGAGGGTACTTAGTTTACAGTTTAAGAGTTTATCAACGTCCGCAAAACTGAAAACGACAAAATTTTATGCATAAAGTGAGCATTTCTTCGTGTTATGTAGATTTGAAATATTTGCGTGCTTTCCGTAACATATCTAATGCATTCACATATCACTGGTTGCAATTTTCATTGTTTTACGAATATATCAATTAAGTAATTGCTACTTCATCTACTCTCAAGAAAATATTAGATAATTAATGTAACTAATGAAGCGGAGAAATGACATCGCACATTTTGTAGCTTCATTAATTGTAAGAACACATTGACGGACGCTCACTATTGAATGTATGTATGGCATATGGAAATGAAGGATTTAAATTTAAAATAAAAAGCAAATACATAAATTGTCCAAATGAAGTTCACAAAATATAATACAGCTGTAAATCCATACGGTAACCATATTGTTGAACAACGGACGGAATTTTCCTTGTGCTCCTAATTTTTGCTAAAAATCTCTATTCGTTCTCCAAACATTTTCTATCTCTGCAGTGACGAATGTCTTGTTTTCTCGCCTTCTTGATTTTGAAAAAGCAACCAATCGTTGTCCTCTTTGTAATACGCAAAGTCAGCTTTATGAAGAGACACTCCTAATTGGTTGTAAATCTGACATAGAGATTTGTCATCATAAATTCCAAACGGTCAACTGTCTCCCATTTACATACTTCAGCATTAATTTTTATCACTGTTTTTAAGTAAGCACAAATTCACAATAAGATTTTATGAGAAAAAGCTAAAGGTATAATATTATACTGAAATACATTAAGATAACTTTTCCTACTTAAAAACTATGTGCACAAGAGAGGATGAATGCACCGGGCTGTGAGATTAGCATGAGAGGTTATATGATCGATGAGATCACCTTCACGAGGAATATCAGAGGTGAATGAGGGACCTCGAGGCGGATGTTTGAAGTGTATCGTATGTGCGCTCAACAGATAGCGAATCACTCTGCTTGATAGCTTTTTTGTTTATTTATTCCAGTGTCACCTTTCTCATCTATTTTATGGATTTCTATAAAAATATATTTAGAGATATGATTCTTCGGAATGCAGTCTCTTCAGTGGAAAATTATTAAACTTTTAATTAAAAAAACTATACTATTGAATGGTGACATTGTAACCTTCTATTTTCAGATTTTTTTATTCTAAATTTCTGCACTACGGAAAGCATGAGTTGGAGTCGCGGTTCGTTAGGAGCTAACCTAACTCCACTCCGAAGTTTTATGCCACGGAAATGAAATGAGAAAAATAAATGAATATCTCTGTGTAAGAAATATTTCTTTCAGATGATATCTACGAACACAATGCAATATTCTACAACGATTTCCTCAACATTACGTACCGTAGAAGTAAATATCGTAGCCTTATCGTAGCCGTTTCGTCGATATCGCACCGTTATCTACTACGAGTAAAATGAAAGCACATATAAGGTTAAGAGGAGAAATTACAATTTCATTAGCAAAATTTCTATTGTGAAATGTTACCCCGATAGCCATTCGCTAAATCACATAATGAGGCATGCTCAAAAGCTGCCAACAGACCCAACATAATTACTGCGGCAAGTTCCCAACCGAATTGTCCTTCCACGGTTTCAGATTCCAACATACTCAAGAAAGTAAATGATAGATCGCGATGAATTAACGAGACCAAAACATTTGGAAATCGATCCTTTTATCTCATCACGCGAAATTTGGTTCCTGTGAGGTGACATGTTTTCTCTTGAATGACTGAATAAGACAAGTATACTTTTATCCGTTAAGTTCAAAGACATAAAAATATCAGCGTAACTGTAACTTAATTAAAATAAATGGAAAACTAATTGCAGAAACCTGCAAAGCCCCTTGATTTCCCAATCCTTGAGCCTAAAGATTTCCCTCCATAGGTAAATTTTGAATCAGTACCAACCATAGAAAAAGATGTCCCCTCAAGCAAAATCTGCTTAATTCGATCGCGCATAAATGAAGCCATCGCTCGCCATCAACGCATTCGCTTTAAAATCGCACGGAAGAAATTTTGCCGCGACCCAAACGCCCAGTTTCTCTTTCCGCCTAGCTTCGGCGAGCAATGTTTGGAAACCTCCGCACCGCTTTAACTAGCGCATTTTCCCCTCCTCCTTTCCTTCTCTATTATATCTCCACCCAGCATCCGCCGCACATTCCCACAGAGCATCCCGTACCCCCTCTTTCCCCATCAACTCCATCATCTACGCCCTACTTTCCTCTCCTGCCGGTGACGACGCTTGAAGAAACGGAACACCATCCTAGTCATTACGCTCCGCGGCCTTAATTTTAATAATTGTGGCCTCGGTAATGCGGCGAGAGATGGCACCGCACTCGCGGAAAGCTCTCCATCGCCAAATTGGCCCGGATGTGGCGGAGGTAAGGAAATAAAACCGAAAAAAGAGGAAGTGGGAGAGTTTAGATTTTATGCGCCCTTTATCAGAGCCCTCCTCTACTTATGATTAGCGACGGGATTTCCCCAGGCAACTGACGAAGTTAAGGAGAGGCGAGAGGGTTCGACGCCAAAGGAGATTCGGGCGCTTAGAAAATCATTTTCCGTCTGTTTTTGTTTTTCAAATTTGAATTTCGTCACCGTTAGCGAAAGTTTAACATTCTTTGGGAAAATAATTCTTCTACTAGTAAGAATCTAGCCGATTAAAGGATAACTGAGAGTTAGAGATAGCGACGTGATCGAGACGTGAATTTATATTACACTATTTGCGGAATGCCTTTTAAGCGAATCGAAAGAATTTTCTACACAGAAAGAGGATGACATGGGTTCGAGTCCCGATCACGTTAATAATCGTGACTTCGTTACCCTCAGATCGTTGGCACACACCTATAAAGGCAAGTAATTTTTACCTTTCCGTGATTATATACAATCTAACATGGTAAACGTAATCGGCTTGGCCTCTCGTGAATATCATGGGGAGCTTATAACAGAGATATCATGAGAAATGGAAATAATGCAAAAAAAAATTAAGGATAACGTTAAACTATTCCCAAAATCAAAGTGATATGGTGATTTGGTGATTTCAGATCTGACGCCTTTTTGAATTAAATGGTCAACGCATTAGAAACGGAAAATAATTAATAAAAATGTAATACATTTTTATTAATTATTTTCCGTACTTGAAGGATTTGCAAAATGATAGTTAATGGCTGATTCACAATGAATCGTAGCATTTAATATAGGTAAATATTAAATTTCTATCATCAAATATGCAGAGATAAGATTTCTGTTAACGCTTGGGTTGAATTTTAGAGTTCATATCGACCTAATACTTGGCAATATCAATTTCTTTTCGTACCCATAAAGCTTTCGATGACTGACATATCAGAACCTTGTTGGATTTCCTTTCATGAGCAAACAATGAATAATCTGAATAATTAATCACGCGTCTGTAGTTACAGTTGTTGCTTCAGGTGCAGAATATGTAGTAATCGATAGCAAGATTATAATATTAGTGGAGCAAGCTATACATATTCCTGAATGGGTTAAATGCAAATCATAATGGTTGAAGCTGTTTTGACGCTTACAAAACTAAAAGTATTATGGTATTAGAGCTAAGGTGAATCGATGTAATAATAAAGGTTTCAAAATACAAACAAGTGCTGTACAACTGCTTAAGAACATTCTAAAAGATTGCAACATCCAAAAATGGGTCAAGGAATCGATTTCTTCACGCAGAGAGCTTGATAAAAAATTCAAGCTACGTGTTTTTCAAATAATAATAGTAATGTCACCGGTAGTTGATATATTACATAGAGCGTTCCAGATCGTGAGCTTTTACAAATTCATGATCATCGACTGCCTCAAAATTTAGACGTTTGCGCCGCGAATTTTCAGAGGGAAATTTTCCGGCTGACGCCCCAGTTACCGTATGTTTCTATTTGATTGCGTGTTTCTGAGCAATTTTCTATTTGACAAAACTTGAATGATAACATTCCTTTAAGGAACGAAGAAGGACATAATGCGTCATAAAGACAAAAGAAAATAATGTGTCTCCAATAATCTTTTGTTTCACGTTAATTTCTAGACCTACAATTAATTCTTATTTGAGCAGCTTTAGACCCCAACGCAAACTTGTTGGAGCAGGGTGAATAACTTATATTATAGAATATGTGTATGTGAACGCAATACGTATATTGACAGAATGTTTGTGTTTCTCTTTTGTCGACAAGTAAACGATTGAGAATGAACTCCGCCAAATGAAAGAAGCTATGAATTTATTCGGGCTGTTCGTGTTGCTTTTATCATGCTTTAATGATCGTGTTCATGCTTAAGTCACATGAATACGGACTGCAAATTTTGATAAATGTCAAGGAAACCTTTCAGTGGATTCAATTTTACATGTCTTTTATTTGGTATAAGGAGGAAGGAAAATGGTTGTACTCGCACTGAAGAATGACCGCCTCTTAAGAACAATACAGGAAGAAGTAGTTAGAGGAATTACAGAGGGAGAAATAGGTTGCCATTTTATCTTACATCTCTTTAAATTAAAAAATACCTAGAATTAGATGGATCCAAAGATTGAACATCGCTCAAGAGGTTTTCAAAGATTAAAAGGACGGAGAGAATCTGTTTTACTAATGAGATAGTATTACAGAAGGAAAAGGGTAAAGGTAACTGTACAAGTAAAGAGGTGCACGTATGAAAAATCCCTTTCACTTTCCGAGCGGATACTTTGGGATGATTCCAGGCTCAAGTCCTGCTCCTGTCAGACTTTTTCATGTCCTTTTTTCCTTAAGAGGGTATTACTTCAAATCTGTGTCCAGAAATTATCTTTTTCTTATGGTAACTCTGCGTATTATTCCCACAAAATTAATGTACTTTTAATCCTAAACAAGCTTTGAAGAGTCGGTAGCACCTTTAGCATTTGGAAACGCTAAATCTGCTTTGATTCTTCTTTTGGAGAAGAGAAACACCGTCAATATCCGTCTTACAGTCTAAAATTACTAGTCTTTTATTTCTTTTCTTTCTCCCCAGGTGTCGTGGATTAGGAGGAAGGACTTCCACCTTCTAACTGTGGGACTTACCACATACTCCAGCGACGACCGCTTCCTAGTTGTCCACACTCGGCATCTCCAGGTGAGTGATCCGGGTGATGTCTTTGAGCGAGACCAAATAGACCACGACTACGTGTCAGTAGAAAGAGAGAGCGGCCTCGAGGAGTTGTACGAGTTGGAGTGGGTCTGTAAAATTCAATTAATTTGTTTGGGGATTAGAGGCACCGAAGACTAACATGGGACTAACAAATAGAACCTATTGCTTGGACTCCACTAATCTAGTGCAGTAAGTGACAACTAACAAACTGAGATGTCTCCTTTCCTGCACTCTGGTACTAAAACATCCAATTCCAGGAATGAAAGAATAACCTCACTAACTTGAATGTTTTCTGAATGTAATTATCTATTAAGTATGATACATAATTAGAGAAGAACGATAAAAATAAACGGAAACATAACTCATAAAAAGGGAAACACGAGAAATATAGATGAATATAGAAGAAATGGGTTAAAAATATCATTTGACTAAAATAGTATTGACTTGATTACATCATTTGTATTTGTTCCGATATTGGATTTGGATATGATCCGAAAAGTTTGAAGCCTATATGATGGAATAAATAGCTCCAGTAATAGGCTGTATCAAGTATACATATCTACTCTGCTTGCGTAAGGGATATTTCTTTGCAAATTCCCATCAGATCATTTCGTAACGAAGACAAGATTGAACAGCAAAGTAGAATATTCCGCCTTCTCAAGATTAAACATTAGGAAGAGAGTATCGTTTGGCATTCGTGCTTAAGTCCTGGAAAATCCTTTACACAAACGGAAATCGAGGAACAGCTCTTGATAAAGATATTCTCCGTTATATTTAACTTTCAAGTCATCAAATACGGCATTTGAAACTTCTCGCTTTTTAATTAAAATTTAGCTAATTAATCCATCCTTTAATAAGCTCTGAAATTTCTCTTATTACTCTTCAGTAGTGCATGACTGTCAAACTGCATCTTCGAGTGCTGAAAATTTCTGAGAGACAATGGAAGTTGGATGAGTTAAAACTCTCCTTTTGTGGAAAAATTTCATTTTTTAGAGCCTAATATTCTAATTTAAAGGGTGGAAGATCCCTAAAATTAGAAAATTACGAAATTAATTTATCCTTTTGTAACATTTTCAAATTTAATGTTAACTTTTCATTCCTTCCCTAACAAAAATCGTAAACTTAAGAAATGGTCAGAAAGGCCTTTCTTAATGATGAATTTAAGATTCATTTTTGAGAAAATTCATTTTTTGCGAATTTTCAATTTTTGGGAATTTATTTTATGAGAAAATGAAGACACCTTGATAATGATATTTTTTACGTTAACAGATAGATATTATTTCATAAATTAAGGAGAATGAAGACAAGTTTTGAATAAAAAAACAGTTCAGGAATACGGTTGAATAATACTGCGGGGTAACATAGAAGTGTAAATTTGTATTCGTCTACAGACATAGAGACGTACTGACGTCCGTTGATCTATGTATAATCCCAGTAACAATTTGTAATAATGAACAAATCTGGCTCAAAATTTGTCACTCTATTGCGTATTCTGTAATCAAATCTTACAATAATAACAGGGAATTAATGCAAAGGTGTATCAAATATTATCCATAGAGGACCTACATGTTGTTATTGGCTGTAGATAGCCCTAAGGTGAATCGATGTAATAATAAAGGTTTCAAAATACAAACAAGTGCTGTACAACTGCTTAAGAACATTCTAAAAGATTGCAAGATTTGTCATCATAAATTCCAAATGGTCAACTGTCTCCCATTTACATACTTCAGCATTAATTTTTATCACTGTTTTTAAGTAAGCACAAATTCACAATAAGATTTTATGAGAAAAAGCTAAAGGTATAATATTATACTGAAATACATTAAGATAANGAGATTATCTAAAAATAAATTTCCTCAATTTCAAAAAACTACTTCTGGGCGTGAAAGGAAGTTTATATTCATAACTAATTTAAAAAATTCTCATTGGCCTGCATGAGGATAAAAAAACTATCAAAGCATATTTACTTAATTTGCGATTACGTTTTGATTCAGACAGTTGAAAATGGAAGGTTTTTGAAGCAAATTTTCAAATCTGAAGAGATACTCGTATTTTTTCGTTAGCTTTGTAACCCTCTTAACAGAAATCGCTAACGGATCAATTTCAAATTTTCGGATTCGGTTTTCTTCTCCAAATCTAAGATCTAATTTTTTTAAATGAATTAGAATCAATACACGTGTAAAAAAGCTCAATGAAGGCATCATACAGCATAATTGTAATTTTTGGAAAGGGTAAGTAGACTCATGTTAAACAAAGAAGTTCCGTTACGAAACTATAATTTTTATGGACTTTAGATCACAGAAATATGAACTTTTGATCGACTAGTATACATTTCTTTGTGTGAAAGACAGAATGAATTACAAATATATCATGCATAATGAAAATGTAATTTCAGCTTAAAAAGTGCATTTTATTTTCCTCGCCTAATTCTAATGCAAACCGCTTGCATGAAGATTACACAATGTTTGTGGAAATATGACCATGCCTTGTCTTCGATTTGTATGTATCTTTGCTTCTAGTCACCAACATGTTGATATAAAGGCTTAGTTACAATGGTGCTTGCTGTTTCTGGGATTGTCGAATTTATTATCTAATACTCCTTATTGAATCGTGAAATTTAATTAGTGAATTCACAAAATCTTTATTCTCTACTAATTTCTCAAACGAAAATGCGGGATTTCAATTCCAACTCTTACCATCGCTTCTGTAATTACCAAAAATAAACCATGTGGTACAAAACGCCTTCATTTTTTCATCTAGTACAAACGCGATCGTCGCCATCGAAGTTCAAAGCATTTTCGATTGACGCTTTTCGATGTATATTCTCCATTCCTTTCCGTGGAAGAAAAGAAAATTGGAACACGGCTGTTAATTAATAAGAGACTTAAAAATACTCCGTAACGTCGGCTGGCGGAAAAAGCGTCTGGAGGCAAACGCAAAGTTCCGGATTACCGATTTCTGGGAATCACCCTATGCCAGGGATGGCAAACCTTTTGCGGCAAGAGTGCCATATTTGACAAATATAAAGGAGTTGCGTGCCAATATGGTGCCAGATCATAAAGTGAGATACTATATTATATATTTTAATAAGTCAATGATGGGATTAATATATTAATAATCATTAATTTTTATCACTAATAGGCATAATCCACATTCATTTATTCTGGGACTTAATTTTTAAGCAAACGATATATAATAAGGTCAGTGTCATAATAGTTCCGCGTGTCAAGAACACTCTCTCTCGTGCCACTCTGGGCACGCGTGCCATAGGTTCGCCACCCCTGCCCTATGCGCATTCGGAAACAAAGCTTCAATTCTCAAGAGTTCCACAATTGGAAATGAAAAAATATGTAATCTGTTCTGAATCGTTTCTGTAATCCGGAACTTCCCGTTTGTCTCGAAACGCGAGTTCCTCCTACCGACATACGGCTTACGGAGTGTTTTTAAACCTCTATTTCCTTTCCGTTAATCGAAAGATTCCTCTGAATGGGATTCATTCGGAATTTATATCCAGTATATTCCGAAAACTTTTCCCCGATTTGATCAACTTAAACAACATACTCTCAATTAGACGGAGCAATATTTCCTTATTTCTCCGGTTGGCCGCAACGGAAAGACGGGAGGCTAAGGAGCGCTGTGGTTAGCAATGAATTCGCTCTGTAATTCAAGGGTCCGCCGAGGAGGCGTCCGAAATCAGCGGCCGGGAGTGCGGGGTCGAGCCATGGACGCCCGCAGCAACACACGTCCTCGTCAGCGTCATCCGCCTTCCAGAACTGGGGTCTGCAGATCAAATTCGTGCAGCCGCGGGATGCTGGCCTGTACGAATGCCAAGTATCCTCACACCCTCCCACATCCCTATTCGTCGAGCTGAAAGTCGTGGGTGAGTATCCATTTTATATATTCTGCTAAACCACTCCCGTTGAAACAAATGGCACGCGAAAGGCATGCTCTCAGATGGGTCAGAATGACGTAAATGGTAGCCCTGAGTTTTGACAAAAAAAGAAATGACAAATGGCATCAACCTTCCAAAACGTGACGTTTTTATGGCCGTTGGTTAATTAGGAGCCTAGAATTAACTTTTTCCTATTTTTACTGCCGGTTTTATATTAAAAGGTCACGTTCCAGGTTCTCGAAACAGGCGAGATAATTATCACATCTAAAAAGCTGCCTTGTTGCATTTAGTTAAGCTTCGATGTACGGTTGTACATGTTTATCTAAGTAAGTATCCCTACGTTATTTACTTTCCTGACTGACTACGAATTATTCCAAAAGAAAAGATCCATTTCAATGCATGCGACGCACTCATAACGAAAAATGAGAATTTCGCCAAAACGATGATACGATCCGCTCTCTGGAAGAGCTGTTACATTTATGCAACGTGGAGTTATAAATTGCATGCAAGAGTGACTGCTCGAATCCGTTGCATTCACTTCTATGCTTCTGCCTCGATCCAATCTCGGTTCGCCGTTCTCTGATGCGTGAATTGCGGATATTTTTTCCAAGAAAATCGCCTAAATTCCATATAAAATTGAGATACGATCTCATTTACTTAAGTAGATTGTGCTCTAGAAGAATACAGCTCTACAGGAAATGATATGCCGAGAAATTTTGAATTCGGGTCATGCGAAATAGTCTCCTTTATTTTTATACTTATACATATATACGTATACATGCACAAATTTACACGCAAAAACTCACGCACGTTATATATCGAGAAACATGGAGAATGAGTGAATTATCCTGAGAGGCAATGGATGATAAGAATGAAACTCGATGTGAAAATAATGGAGAATTAAGAAACGTTAATGTTGATGAGGAAGAGGAGGGGAAATTATAAGCACATGGCCGAGAGCAAAATCATAAGTTTGCCGCACTTTTTAGAAACGAAGACTTGAAGTGCACACGAACACATGTGCTACTCAATTCTCTGATCGATGATGAAGCTGATCGACGTAAAACAGCCATTTTAATACTTCAAAGCAGTTTCTCTGTCTGCGAGGAAACACTATCCATTTTCTGCGGAGCCGGAATGGGGCTCCGTTATTTACGACAATAAAGTGAAACTCGAGGTTAGAGGTCTATCAAACGAAATTATACAAGGAAAAGTATCAGGAGGAGGGAACGAGACAGGAGATGATATCATTTATGACGATGAAGCACGAGATATATTTAGCAGAGCAAAGACGCGAAATTTAAAGCATGAAGTTCGAGAAAATTTTGGAGAATAGGGAGTAGATTTATGAGATAGTAGATAATATGTGAGTAATCAGTAGTAATGGTAACTGGAACTGGAATCAAAAAATTTGATTGATGCTGGAAAACCAGTAGTATCTCAAAAGGTATCCGAATATCTCCTTCTTGTATTACAGAGGGTAAAGTAGTTCAAAATAATTATTGTCTTGCTATTTCTAGCTATAGACAATAATCATAATAAAACGACGAATGCAAAGCCATTTAATCACGGCCCTAACAGAAAGTGAGTTAAATTTCTGTATGAAGTATTTATACTACAGTGCAAGACATAAGGGGAGTGACTGAGCAAATGACAACGAAATCTCTCTTTGCGTTTTTAATAGATTTGGAGTGATTTTACAAACAAATTCGTATATATTGCGGTGTTAAATCCTTGAAATTTAAATAAAAAGCCAATTTACACCTACTTAACTGAAGGAATCGAGGAATTCCCCTAAAATTGAGGAATCTATAAAACAAATTAAAAAAGGAAATCATTTCAAAGTATCACGTACTCTAAAATCTTCATCGCTGTAAATAAAAACTATTTAAATTGCTGTAAAACAGGGATAAAAACGTTTAAAATTTGTTGAGAACAATTCTAATTTATGTTGAAGAGGAAAATCTCTTCGAAAATTATTCACAGGAGCTACAGGTATAAACTGAATATTTATAAGTGGTAAGTAGGCATTTATCGTTTGTTTAACAAGTCACAAGAGAAATTAATAGATTGTGTTGAAAATTAGAATAAACACGTTTACTTAGAATAGCACAGTCTACCGAAGGAAAATTATAAAAATGTGTCTCGATAAACAAGTGAAATGTTTTTGAAATAAGTGAAAAGTGGCATATTTTAGAGATCAGTAAAGAGGTTGGGCTGTTTACGTATTAAAATGGAATGATACAACATTTAAGCAGACAATTTTTATGACTGCCGTTGTAGACAAATATACCCTTAAATTAATCGGTATATCATCAAAGAAAAAAAGATGAACTTTGCGAGGGAAAGAAGTATTGTCGGATAATAATATAATAACTTTCTTTGCAATTAAAGGACAAATTTCCTACATAATGTCTTTAATCGCTCAATATATGTGTCTTTGAGCCAAAAATTATCTATCGAAATGAAAAAAAATGTATTGAGTTGAAATTTTGCAAGTGGCTGCAAATAACAATAGAAATAATATTAAAGGGAACATTAGTCTGTATTTAGCGTCAATAACAAATTCCCTTAATGATCAAACAGAGGATAAAGATCCAAAAATTGACTTTTCCTTGAATTTTACCAGAGTAACAGTGAAAAAACCTTCCGTAAAAATGTGAAAATATTCAACCCCTGCATTTAGAAACCACAGGTATGGATTTAAGTTAAGCTGCCTGTGAAATTATTCAGCGTGGGATCAGACAGAGAAAACAGGATTAAATGCCGCAAAACGGATGATTAATGAAAGACTGGGGATCAAATCTCAAAACACATGAAAGAAAAATTACCATCACCTCTTAATAAATAAAAATATTTTATATGTAGACGTAGATATAAAGCGTTGTCATAAAATACGATTTACCCGCCAGATTGTGATAAAGGCGCTCGAAAAGATACTCAATCCCGACAGGGACCCAAAAAATCACTTTAAAATTCCGAATCCGAGATTGATATTACGCGGATTAAGGGGCATATCTAATTCTTGTTGGACTCAAAACCTCGGAGGCGAGATTAGCAGCTGAGCCTGTCGACAGAAAAATGATTACGAAAACTACGCCATCCAATTTGTCCGGCAAATTCTTTTCCGTCGGACAGATTAGCGCGCGAAGCCAGCTTCGGGGGCGACGTCCCTTTTTTCGACCGAACGACCTTGAAATTAGCAATCTAATCGGACCGACACTTCCAGAGCGGAAGTTGGCGGACTCTGGAGGGAACGTCAGGGGGAAAGTAGGTTCATCCCGGAGATACTTAAAGCGATATCCCGGATCGGCTTAAGGACGTCCGACAGATGACCCGCGGTCCACATGTGAAGAGATTACCGGCGAAGTGAAGGTTTCCCGTAACGGGCGAGAGTGATGAGGGATTACGCGAAAGTGAAGTGTAGTGGATTCGAGGCGGAGCAGTTCGAGATCGACAGCGAGGGAGCGTTTGACCGGAGCGAAAAGGGTAAAAAAAGGGGCTTATGGGGAAGGGGAACCCAAGGAAAAAATTGCATGGAAGAGGAAAATGAAAAATTCAAAAAGCCGATGGTAAGAAGAGACGGAAGGGGCGGGCGATATGGAGGGAGGAGAAAGTGATAAAGGATAAATAATGAATGGGGACGAGAAGAGGTCGGCGCGGAATACACGTGTCCATGGAGACGGGGAGTATGTCCGTGCAGGCGGCGCTAGGGTCAGTATGGCGGCGGGCAGGTAGTGTGCTCAACTGCGATGAAGTTTCCGTCCGATCCTTTACTTCGGAACCAATTTCCAGGGCTGAGGGAGAGTGGGGAAGGGGTCCCTTTTAATACGTCCGAAATTCGAAAAATAGAAGAATGTCGCGGAAATTTCCCTTCCATCCTCCTGAGAGGCAGAATGGAAAAACAGCAGGTAGATGGGTGGAATGAAGGGAGGATTTGATGAATCGCATTTTTACGCAAAAAGCTTAAAGTGCGGTTCTTTTGGCTTTTATAGAGTAATTTTCTGAATTATTCTCCTATCCTGAAAACGTAACCAATATCGAGTTTCAGTTGTATATGCAAGGCGCACGTAAACCTTTAATGGAATTAAAACTTTGTACTCAAGAACTTGTTGAAACATCGATTCCAATATTAGGGAGCAACTAAAAGTAAAACGTTACACGGTTGCCAGAGACAATGTAGCCAACTTATCCGCTTCAAAAAGTAGTTTTGAAATATCCAATTAAAAACTTTATCGTTACTTAAACGAATTTTATTCGGCTTCTCGTTCATGCTATCCCATTGCAAAATAAGTTGACCTTCACTTGATCGTGTTTCATTGAAGAACGGAACCTGATTTTTGATTCCACAAAAATGACATTAAACTTCTCTTTTATTTGCAAACATGTCATCCAATTTACATGCCTTTTAAATACCCGTGTCCGAAAAATACTTGAAATTTTTATTGTATCTTTCGAATCGTAATATTGAGTAGCGTCTGTAAGTACTAATTGAATAAGGTCACATTCATACATTCTACAACCTCAAAAATAGATAATATCTATTTACTTATTAAATTACAAAAATTGTATTGAAAAATATATTTGGATTATTGGACCATTATTTTTCATCGTCTTCAAGTGTTTTTCTCCGATAGATTAATTTATATTTCATGAAACAAACCCAGTAGTGAAATATCTGGAACGCACTCTAGCCGGAGAAAATGGGAAAATATATTGAATCTCGTTAAATTGCTTCATAGTAATAGGATTAATATTATGACACAGCGCTTAAATCTGATATTCTTAGAGAGAAATAATCCTTTATGAGCATTAATACCTTTTATTTAACTTATTTATAGAATTTCGTGTGATTTATATTTTACATTTCATTGAATTCAACTAAAAACTAATAAATACAACTAGCAGAAGTAATTTCAGAAAATGAATCTGTCATGGAAATTATCAAAATGATTTTTACGAAAAATCCGATATTCGTATCCCACTCATTCCTCAGTGAATCACATAAACCCTCGTGTTCGCCGACTCTTCCTCTGTATTTAATGGCCACCTCACACTTTACGACCCATCGTAAGCTTCCATTGAATACAAAAGCTGTTCTCTGGCCAATTTCACACAATTCCAATTAACGAAAATGAAAGTATTTAGACATAAATCTCTTCTTTGAAGTGACATCTGAATTTAAAGCGAGACCAGCAATTTTCCGTGATTCATTAATCGTACCTCTGGTTAAATTTTATCGGGTAGAAAAAGAAAATATCGAAATTGGAAAGAGAAAAACAGCGAGTAATAAATTTCGAAGAAACAAGTATCACTTAAAATTTATGAATATTTAGAACGCTAAAACATGTTTTATTAATATTGGAAGTTTTTTCTGGCTCAGAAGATAAATTGCGGTATCATGATTTCTAGAACAACGAGGTGTCCGTAATATGTAGGCCAAATGCATTCTCATGTAACAGAAGTACTTTCCATATAACTCTGTTAAACTGAATAGTTTTGGAAGCCATCATAAAAATACAGAATTAGTCCTATGTTTTCTATTGAGGAGAATAAAAAGTGTTTGAGAACAACTTGGAAACTTGACTATGGATTCAGGAATTGAAGGATCATACTGTCTGAAGAATAATTTCACTTTTCCCCGCTTTTTCAAATCACTTACACTTCCTCATATATATATGATACGGACATTAGTATACAGATTTCGGATTCGATTTTTGCTGGTTCGGAAAGTCAGCAATGTATACTATTTTGAAAACGGTTGCTAAAGCACCCTAGCCATGCGAAACAGTTCCCACGTTGTTTATTCGTTTTAATCAAATATAAATATTTCTCCCTGATGCAACCAAAATATCATGACACTTGTAGATGAAGGATACTTATTTTCGAATTTAAGAAGGATGGTGTTCTCGAATAAAATGGAGAAACCTAACAACAAGAGAAATCTAAATATATTCACTGAGATAAATGTTTACTCCCCATGTGAATTAGTTTTCATACATACATTTGACGATCATCACCACGCACAAAAATGGCTGTCACCACGACCCGATCCAGGGTTGAGTTTTGAGAATTTCGAGCTGATGAACTCCGTTGGAAACAATTTCATTGAGATGTATCTCGGTTATTTAAAGTATAAAAGTAGCATATTCTGTTTATACAGTAATAAAACAATAGAAGGATACTCCAAAAGTTATCTTTCAATCTTTTTCCTCATAACTTCAGCGAAAATCATTAACTAATGGTTGTTTTGTCATTAATATGATCATAAAGTAATCGTATAGCTCGAATGTCAATTAATAATCTCCATTATTTGGAATAAAGCATTCTATCAATATTATTGTTGTCGCTCGTGAGGATATAACAAAATACAAGTATGCTAATATTTAGGTTAAGATAAGCCTCCGATTAGCCAACATTTTCTTAGAAATCA
The DNA here is from genome assembly GCA_000376725.2 of Ladona fulva. Taxonomy (NCBI): domain Eukaryota; kingdom Metazoa; phylum Arthropoda; class Insecta; order Odonata; family Libellulidae; genus Ladona; species Ladona fulva. The sequence continues at coordinate 717,631 of KZ308240.1, forward strand.
TTTTTCAAATATTTGGGTAAGGCGGGAAAAGGACTGCTTTCTATCCTTCAATACATCTCATGCACTCAATTATACCTGGGTACACATACCGGATATAATTTATGTAAGAGCATAATCCTGCAGGAGGAACTACAAATCATACTCTTCCTATGGCTGAAAATTGACGGAAGGTGAAGGAAATCAAGCAGAGAAAAGAGATCTCAGTGTAGGATAGCAACGAAGATAGTAGGGAAAGGTAGAGGGTTTGGCGAGAGGAAAATAAAGGGGGGAGGTAGAGGGAGGAGAGGAAGTAGAGATAGGGCTTATGGAAGCTGGACAACATGAGAATATTAAAACGGGTGAGTCTGGATGAATGGGAGGGCAGCCCGTCAAGGGATGTAGATGAGGTAAACGGGGACAGATTGCCCGGCCGGGGAATGAATCTCTCGTGGGCTAAATTTCGAACGGGGGAAAGAGCATGAGATATAGGAAGAGGAAGACGTGGAGAGGCTGGGGAAACGGCGGAACGAAATGCAAAAAGAATGGAGTTTTGCAGAGAGGTGCGAGTGCAAAGCGAGAGAGAAGAATTCGGAAATAAATGAGAGCTTAAGCGAGTTTGGAAGAATAAAAGGACTTCCATGAAGGATAGCCTAAATAAACAGAGGAAGAGCGTTGAAGCGCTGCCGGAAAGTGGAAAAATATTAAAATCTGTTGAGAAGGGCGTATCTCTGGGGATAAAGGCGTACGCTACCCGCTGAAGATTTCGAAACCAATACCTCCGTAGTCGAGGAAGAAAATCCGCTCATGTAATCTTTTAGAGTTATATTTCAAAGCCGGATGAAAGGGATTTTTTCAACTTCTATTAAGTTAAGTTGAAAAATGAAGTTTTGAGTCGCGTTACGCAAAAACGGAACGGTGAATACTCCATTTTGTTGCGGCGTAATACTAGCACCTGGCGTGCACATCCTAGCATCCACCCTCGTTTCCATCGTATTCGATTTCATTACTCGTTCATTTTAAATTTTACTAAAAGTTTCCGTAGACATTTTTGTAATGTTGTGAAATCTGAGGTAATTATTAAGTAAGCACCATTGTCAGATCGAATAATTGATTCATCTGACTGCTGGTGTAGTGATTTACTCCTTTGAGTGATAAAAATATACACACTCTTGTTTCACCTAATCTTTACATATTTTTATTGAAATATCTTGTAAACTAAATCCTTTGTAAGTCATCGAATATATTATATGTCCCTAATATGCAACTTTAAAATATCAATATAAAAACTAAATATAAGTATTAATTTTTAATAAAAATCTTACATTTTACCCAAGTATTCTACCTTTCGGTAGGTTCATGTGCCTTTATATTTCCTATTTGCTGCTGTTTTTTCGTGTCGTGGTCATTCACAACACCCTTTATGTTTTCTAAATTCTTTTGACTCTTCCCTGCCTTTTCCCTTGCATCCTACCCTCTAACAGAAGTCACAAAATCCAGAAAACCACCAAAAACGAAGCTAACCATCTCCTCTCAATATTTGACCCAACCATTTCCACTTTTGGTGCTTAGTAACTTCAATTATTCAGCTACTTTACAGACCATCTTCGGTACCTCTGTATCTGTTATTCTGTCGACCAAACATACTTTTTCCATTCTAGCCACACCCACATATCCAAGGTATTTTTAATTCTTCCTCGGAGGAACCTGTTCTAGTTTTTCCCCATCTACCCTGATCTTTAGTTTTCAATCCTTTGGTGTACCTCATTGCTTTAGGTTTCCTTACGTTTATTTTCTTTCTAAATTCCCTTACTTTATCGTTTTGTACGTTTACTAACCGATTTCGGAATCGGAAAATATAGCTTCATCATCTGCAGATTTCACTGGCTTCATCACTTCCCCGCCAACATCCATGCCCTTGCATATTTCTACCTAAGCTTCAATCGCAAAATTCTATATACATATTAAAGCGATGGTGATTGCAGACAGCCTTGTCTTACCACTTCCCAAACTCAGCCCTTTCTGATTTTTCAGTCATTCTAATTCGTGCTGTTTTTTACAAATTTTGCACCAAACGTCCCAATCCAACCCAATTTTCTTCTAAATTCCCACCAGTTTTCGCCATTTGGCCTCTACTGAAAGCACTTTTAAAATCGGCAAAACATACGCAGAAATGCTTCTTTAATTCCTGGCTTAATTCTGCAAGTACTCTCATTACCCCAATTGCATCCCTCCTTCCTTTACATCACCGAGAGCCAAACTGTTACTTTTTCCTTCCTAGTTTTCCTTCCTGTTACCGTCCTATTTAAAACTCAAAAATGGCTCGAGAGTATGTTCTGACTCAATAGCTTAATTGGATAAAGCAAGCATCTTTCCGAAAGGTGGAAGATTCCAGGTTTGTTTCCTTGTCCTGTAAGACTTTTTTCATGTCCGTATTTCCTTGGGATTTTTCCTAGGTGCATGCCTTAACGTCCAATGTTAACTTTACCCTTTCCCTCGTGCACTTAATATAACTGTTGCCGCGTGAAATATTATACTGAATGTACGATAATCCCGACAATCCGTAGAATTATTCTTCTTTATCGTGAAATCAGGATCGTCTTAGTAAAATTTGCCGGCCACTCTCCACCATCATAAATTTTCCTTCATAAATCATAGAACTATTTCTTACCTCTTTTCCTTATGTTTTTAGGTATCTCAAGCGGAATCTTTTCACTCCCGTTGCTTTATTCCCATTCCTATGATCAGAGTCCTAGTAATTTCACTGTCAAATATCCCAGGCCCAACATCATCTCCTTAAACTCCTTGTCCACTTTCTGCTATTATGTTGGGTGCCTTCGTGTTTTTCCTATATAGTTACTCAAAATATTCTTTCCACCTTCATAGTACGCTGGTTGGGTCCCGTAAGATGTTTCCACTGCTACCTTTTACAGTGGCTATTATATTATTTCTTTTGTTCAGTGTTATTCACCATTATTATTTATTTTCTCTTTGTATACAATAGGTCGAACATCTCGTTTTTATCCAGCTTTTCTATTTCGCTGCATTGACCCTTCCACCATTGTTTCCTTGCCCTATTTTTTTTCTTCTCAGTTCGTTGTTTAGTGCTCTACACACTCTACGGCCATGCTCAGTTTTGGTCCTTTTCCGTTTTCTTCTTTCCTGCATTTTACGTATTACTTCTACTTCCACCCATGGTTTCTTTTTGAGGTTCTCAATAAACGGCAACTAAAATCTAACGTTAAGATCCAACAAAGTTTGAAAATATGCAATTTGCAAGCATCCAGATTTAAAATAAAAGGAGATATAAATTATGTTTTAACTATATGGATGGGATATAGTACATTAACAATTATTTCCTATTTACGTATGCTAACAATTTGATATATACATACATAAATAAATAAAGATAAATAATATATAAATAATAGTAATGTATAGATAAATCATAGAATCAAACTTATCAACAAAGTTGAATTGATGTGATCATGATTATTTTAGAGGTAAAAATTATTTAAAGATATTGAGAAGTCCTTTCATGAAGGTGGACGGAATACGATTAGCCATAAATTGTTTGGCTTTTTGCTAAAAGTAGAAGTCATTCGTGTTAATTTTGGAGGTAAAAGAATTATTTCTGTATTTTTATCACAGATTTAAGCCCATCGTTAATTTAGACTCGCATTGCTTTGAGTTCCAACACCTTTTGCATTCATTTAATTGGTAACATAAATAATTTCAATTTGTGTGCAGCCTCATTCACTCGGTGAAAGAGATTAATGTCCTTTCTGTTCCTATGCGTTTTCCACAGGAGATGAATATGTAAGATTCCCGGAGAATATAGAGACAAGAGGAAGCAACGACTCTTAGTGCGAAGGCTCAAAGGTAGTAAGATGAAAATGCGATAGAAAGATCCAAGAGTCGAATCAAAGAGGACAATAAAAACGGGCAGGGGAGGGGAGCGGACAGTAAAAGGCAAAAGGCGATCTCGCAAGCGTTCGAGTGAACAAAGGATACATTCAAAAGGCAAAGGGAACTTTAAATTTGAAAAGGCAAACAAGAGATATTCTAACGTAGAAAACGTGAGTCCTTCGATCGTCCTGTGAAGTAAGGATTATATTTAAAGAAATATGACGCTTTGAGAATGCTAAGGTAAATATTGATGCGATGCATTTACTTTTAGTACTCGTAATATCTTTCCGGTTACCGTTCAGTCATACACAGTGTAATCCTAGATTATTTCTTCTATATTTCTCTTCATATCCTTTGCGAATATTCGACCGAGAATGATTAAATTAAAAGTTTAACCAACAAGTTATCCGATCTCATATGAAATCTTCTTCATCCCTCGGTAGTTTATCGAGACTTGGGAATATTTACCACTGAAAAGTTTAAGTTCCATTGAAGGGTTTACTTTTCATTCATACACATTTCCTTCATATCAGAAAATTCCGATTCGTATAAATGTTCGCATGCTATACGTAAATTGAAGATAAGATATCCATTGAGTAAAGCAGGAATAGAAAAGTAAAATAGAAATATCTTATTATGTATGCATTTTTAGCTTCATGATAGTACTATAGGGGAAGTATTGCAATATTGGCGAAAGGAATGAGTCAAATAGAAGTCCTATAAAAGTATTTCTACAAGAATAATACAGTATATGTTTTGTGTTTATTATATTTCTATTCATTTCATTTTATTAAAGTAAACTTAAAGCCTTAATTTTCTAAGAACGAATTTAGGAGAATAACTGTACCCAGGATTGGTAAAGGCGATTGGAACCTATGAATGCCTAGGAGAGTAACTGTACCCAATCCTGGGTGCGGTTACTCTCCTATGCATTCATAATATAATTATATTATAATTCCTCCTATAATTCGTTCTTATATAATCAGGCTTTAAGTTTAATTTAATAAAATCGATAGAATAAATCAATCATCCATTTACGGTGTCATTTCGAGAAAAAAAGTCTTTCAATAAATCATAGCAAGTCATAATGTTATTCTAACTCTGACTCTAACATAACGATGAAATATTTCTTCATTTTGATAAAGAATTTCACTTTCATTTGTATAGATCAACCAAAAGAAATAGGTGAAGAGTAAAATAAATATTTAAGTTAGGAACTCATGTGATTTATTGTTAGGTTAAACTAGGCCTGGCCCTCAGTAGTAATCTCCATGACTTATACAGATGATATAATAGTACGAATCATAACATAAATTTACAATTATTAAAAAATATTTTACTCGGGAATTGGAGTCGGGAAATATATGTTGTACATATAAAGATCAAGTTTTAGAGCCCTTGGAAGTTTTGCATAACTGATTACGGTTTGGTTAGGACATTCATTTTCAGGATTACCCAGATGAATACAGGTACAGCCATTAAAAATAACAAATTCTTGGCTTAAATAACTTACAAAAAACTCCGTCCCTTGTAACAATATTAATCCCATAAATTAGTCGACATTTTTGCGACTGAAGAACGAAAATAGCAAAGACAGAAGTTGAGGGTGTGATTTTCCGCTTACCGTTAAGTGTTTCTTTTCGTTTTTTCCGCATTATTTAATTTTGGTTTCGGAAGGGAAAGAGAAATAATACGATGTTTCGGGCCCCGTTTGTCTCGTGTGTCTAATTAAGGAAGACGCGTCTCAAATGAACGAAGTGAAGGTATACGAGAAGAAAAAATCGTTGCCCTAAAAGGAGACAAAGGTTGAAAAAGCAAAGAGGTGGAGAAAGCGAAATAGAGCGGCTAAAAGGAAATATAGGGATGGAGGAAATGTAGGGGGAATGGAAAAAGGAAATATGGGCGCAATAAATATTTGGGAGGGAAAGAGCGCCGGAGAAGCATGCAACCTAAGGGAGGAGGAACATAGAGGGCCTAAAGAAGAGATACAGGGAACGCAATGTATAGAGGATTCCGAGATTTAAATTTCCCCGGAGGAAAATAGAATTAATGTTAGAAGCCTCATCTTAATTCCAAGAGCTGAAGAAACGGAAAGATGGGTAGGAATGATATGGGATTCCATTTATTGCAGTGGGGAAGACATCTCCCAGATTTGTAGCGTGATTCCTGCAAAGCTTCATATATAAATTGTCTAAAAACAACCCTATAAGTAATAATATTGTTTTAATTGATATAAACAGACAACAATTACACAGAAATTGGTAAAACAAGAGTATTAAAAATAATAGCGCCTGCACTGAGATTTCACTGAGAGATCCAGAGGTTTCGTTCTTTTTAGCGAGGAGAATAAAAGCTTGCGCACATGTCGTGTTTAAGTACTAGATAACATGAAGTCATTTATTTATTGGCTTTCATATTGTAAAGAGTGTAATTTTTTGATAAATTCTGAGAAAGTCAAAGGTAATCAGAAATGAATAACTTGTTCAATTTAAACTCAAAATTATAAAATTGCTTGATAATAAAAAAGTAATGTCTTTCTCGGAGTTCTTCTAAATTTAATTCAATAGAAAGAGAAAAATCTCATTATTAGTTTGTATACAGAGAAAATACCGTTCAAAGAAAAAAATAAAGTAATTAATATCATTTATAAAGTCTCCAATATATTTCAAAGAGGAAAAGGATAGAAAAGTAAAGGAATGTAGTATATTAAATCATACAGAACGATTTACCAACCAAATAAGGTATATGTAGATCCATCAAGTAGATGTTTCCAATAATATTCTTCTTACTTTCTGAATGGCTGCATGAATCAAATATTTATAAAGGGCCACGCAATCAAATATCTAAATTAACAATTAAATTTAATCGTTTTCCAATTTTATGTTACACTGAAAAAAAGCAAAATTGCATAGCGTTCAGGAGAGAGCAATATCATGTGATTTTTTTTCTACGGGAAAATTAAAAACGTCTAATCATAAATACCAATATTTTGCTATATTATGTCAAAAGGAAAACATTCCTAAACTAATAGCTCTTTCTTTATTTTCTTTCTTAGCCCAGGAATTCTTTTTGTCAGAAAATCATGAAATCCCATCCAACAACATTTCAATAAAAGGTTAGCAACCGAAGCATGTATAGTTTCACCGAAAACAAAAATATTTCTCATTACAAATATACACAGATTTAGTCCCATATTTAAAGATACAATTTTTTTTCGGTACACATTATTTGAAGAAATTTTCAAGTCAATTAATTGTAAAATTTATAAACAGCTGATAAGTTTATAAATAAGATGTTTAAAGAAATATAATTGGCTTATTACTTAGATTTTAAACTAAGAATTACTGACAGAATACCACAAAAGCAAAGTGGTTTAAATTTGAAGAAATTTAATTTGCAAATGTCACTACAATTTTAATTTCGTTACCTATGGCATAAATACATTTTCGATCAAATTTGATAATCGTTAGCGAACCTTTTTTTCGTGAGCCTTGGAACTTAGCTATGATAAATCCAAGCACGAACGGGTAAGTCTTAAACAGCACTAATACATAGAATGCGACGCAATTGAATTCTATACATCCATCCGCGCTAGGAATCGTCAAATAACACCGATATTATAACGCGGCTAACTAACTGAACACGTCGCGGATGAACCTCAATGCACCTCATTCCCTCAGGAAGTTAATAATGAAAGGGTTCGAGGGATTCGAAATACATCCGCTCGGTGCGGATTGTCTCGTAATCAAATGTGTACCCAGTGACTGTGTCAACGCATTTGTACCCCTCGCTGACTAAAACATCCGCATGTTCTCCTTGTGCGATACAGAAGCACGCGCTGAAATCATCGGAGCACCTGATCTCCACCTCAAGAGCGGAAGTACGCTGAGACTGTCTTGCGTCCTGCGGCAGAGCACGGAGCCTCCAGTGTACGTCTTCTGGTACCACGACGACCGCATGATCAACTACGACCGCGAGCGAGGAGTGAGCGTGGAGGCGGAGCGGTTTGGGAGCGCCCTCGTAGTGAGGGAGGCGAGAAGGGTGGATTCCGGAAACTACACTTGCGTCCCGTCAAACGCGAGACCGGCATCTGTCAACGTGCACGTGCTTAACGGTAAAACTAATCTTAGTTCCGCCCTGTCGACTCGGCTCGATTTGCTATCTGGAGCGCGGTGGAATCCATTCTGCTAATGTTACTCCGGGATTACAATTTCCAACGATTAAACAGTTAATTAACCTCGCGGCTTGTTTATTCGCTTGCTTAACGTTGAAGGGCATGTTCCGAGGATTAGATCGATTCGCGGAGGCTTCTTTCGATGCAAGGCAACTTGTACGTTTTGCTCGCTCGGAAATTATAAAGATGAAATGGTAAATGACTACGGCATCTTTTCCTCTTACACGAAATCCATACATGATTATAGAAAATGTAACGTAAATATTTGAATTATTATTAAAACATGGTTTCAGATACTAAATTTATTAGAATGATTAATTCACAGATGTAAAATTATTGTTCAAAACCAAACGTTTATTAACTGATTCTGATACAGACAAATTGTTTGGTAATTCCTGGTAGTGATGGTATAAACGTAACGTCAGGGTGGCCAAATATTACACAAATCGGAATGTTATGTCCGATTCATTGACTGATTGTATGATTAATGAAATGCTTACTTAAATGAAATATCGATTCGTGTATAAATATGCCCTATTCTGGGTTTCGACATACCTGTTTCCAGTTTTCTCTGAAATGAATAAATATTGAATACTGCTTTAGCTGTGAATGCTACCAAGAAGTAAATCTAAATGCAAATGTGATCATATATCACCACATTGAGGCACTCAAACAAAATAAATAAATATAAATATTAAAAATACATATATTTATTTTGTGAAAATACAAAACATATTGTTTAAAATGTTTTCTAAAAGTTTAATTACGTTTGTATTCAACGTATACATCGTTACGAGATAAATGTGTTTTATTTAACTTGAAATGCTCGGCTAATACAGAACACCCCGAGAACGAAGAAATGAGTACCCTTAATCCATGATATTTACTTCCAGAAATTTCCATATGGTTGCCACAAAAGTAATTTTTAATCTGAAAGGGTGTTGTTATTCATCATTTAAAGAATACATTCTGAAATCAGATACATTAATCTTCATTTAATGATAAAATGTTCTCTTTTAATCGAAGTTTAAAGCTAAAGTTAAAATAAGCTTAAATTATTTGTTCTCACTTATTCCAACCCATCGTGTCTTGCAAAATGGGCATGCGAATCCATAGAATGACTAAAAAAAAGTAAATGAAACAATCCACTTGGTAATAATCTGACGTAGTGTTAGTTGAGTTTAACATTAATTTCAAGCAATGTAATCTAATAATAAGATATAGAGTATCTCCATTAGATGTATTCCATTACGTCCTCCTTAACGAGGGGAAACATAAGAGTATAGAAGATATATTTATTATATAAACGAGATATTGAGAGACTGAATGGAATTGCGAAAGCGGTTCGACAATTCTCTTAATTAGTACTAAAAGTAAGATAAGATGCGTGCACGAAATATAAAGTGGAATCTCATTAAAGTTGTGAAAAAATAGAGGTGAAACATGTTTTTTTTGGTTGGATATCAAGGTATTATTATTATTATAGAGGATAAAAAACTATGTTTAGAATAATCATCTATTTTTATACCTATCCTTTTAAGTCTAGGAAGAATTTTTCGGGCATTAAAATTAATTAAATACCGAATTGAGCGTGCTTATTCGAGAAAAGGTTTAAATAAATGATACATTTTAATATTTTAAAGAGACAGGTAAAACACCTCTTCGATGTTGATCTTGAAGGATGATCCTTTTCCAGCCCTTTATATCCCCTACTTGATTTTAAATTATTTTTGAACAACGGAGGCGGAAAGACGAGGGTACAGTCCCTTCGAAACAGCCTCATTTAATCAAAAAGATAATGAAATCTTATAGGCAGAATGGTGACAGCCTCTCGAATGAAAATAAGACGTAGATAAGGAGCGTTAGTGCAGATAATGAAATTCAACTCAAGTTCCTCCCTTTCGTGAAGCGTTTCCGCGTCGAACCGACTGTATTGTAGGATCTAACGTAATTGTCCGACACATCACAAAGCTGTCCAAAGTGATTCGGATTCAATTGCCGCTCTATTGCAGGAGAGAAGCCCGCGGCGATGCAGCACGGGAGCAGGAGCGGCTCTTCTCCGGGAGCGGTGCCGAGCGTCGCATTCGTTGCCGCCGTGGCCGCATTTCCAGCGGCGATGTGGTGTGTTTTGCCCGCCGTTTGCACCTCCAGAGGGAAGACTGGACACAGCATCCCAGGACCCGAAGGCGGTGGGGGAAAGGGCGGAGAAGGAAGAGGGGGAGGGGAGAGTAAGAAGGAAAGGGGGGGCACGAAAGCGAAGAGGGAAGGGACCGCGTGGCAAAGGGGTCGTGTAGGAGGGTCAAAGGGAAAGAGGCGGAGAAAGAGGAGAGCAAGGGCACACGTGTGAAAACCCCTTCCGGAATGCAAGCCAAGGGGAAGAAATTGGAGACGAAGAAAAGAGTGGTTCGAGTGTTTTTATACGAGCGCACGAGTGTCTAAGGAACCTCCTCGTGTTGACAAAAAACCAAGGTGCGGTTAGGGAACTTTTTCGGAAGAGACAACCCTTCTCCAATCGGCGTAGACGTTAGGCGGGAATTAAGTTTCAAATATACACATCTATGTATGAATGTACCTCTATGTAAACGTAAAGTGACAACTTTCTTCAATGTGAGGCTGTGTGTGAACTACAAAGACCGCAGGATATTGTTTAAGAACGAGCGATATGGACAGAAATATATTCGTAAAAAAGAAGGGAAAAGTGTAACTGCGAGAGGAAGGATTCCGTATCGCTTTGATGTAAAAAGGACGGAATAGCGCGCGAGAGTCGCCGCTCTTTTTTTCGAGGGTCTTCAAAAAGTCTTGCATCCCTTAAACTGGGTTGGTGCGAGCGCAGAATGATACCAGTAATTCTCTACGGTCTATTTATTCTCTATTTCTACTTCTCTCTCTCTCTTTTTTATTTCGATGCAGCGGAATGAAAAAACGTGGGCCGAAGCCCACGCGGGTAAAAATCGAGGAAGACGACACTCTCATGGTGCTCATTCATTTTATGAATCTGTGAGAGTGGACCCGACCGCTGGGGAATTAGGGGGCACGGATTCGTGCTCCTTTTACGAGGAGAAGACTGCGAAACGTGCAGCGAACGATGCGAGAAATGTGCAGCGGAAAAAAGTGATTGCAACGTAAAGCCGCACGCGCAGCCGTCATTTATTTTTTAGTATGGACCAATGAGATGACGTGCGCGACCGAACCGATCGAACGGTATAACTCCGGATGGAAATATAAACCATGTGATGGTGTCTCGCTCGCCTCCCCAAACTCTTCATGCAGCCGTTTCATCGGATTATGGGACATTGGAGGATCTTCATCTGCCATCTGCGTTATGAGGTATGCAAATACAATTTTTTGAGCATGTCTGTATTAAAATGTGATACGATCGTCAATGAGTGTTTTATATTCGAATGGCTAATTATGAAGTTTGGAGTACCGGTGTGAGCTTTCTGAGCTTTCAAGTACCTGATGGTTCAGTTGGCTAATTTTTCATTTATTGCAATTTGTTCGCGGAGAAAAGCACTCCAAACTGTGGAAAGAATAATGAGTGGGAATTGCTCGATCCGAATGTTTAATTCGAAAAATGCTTCCAATTTGATTACGTAATTATTCAATTTGTATCCTCTTCATTTTAAATGGGCCATGTATCCAAAAAAAGGACGGATGAGAAAAGTATAAAGAAAGTAGTACAACATTAAAATTATCTAACGCCTGTGTAAAAGAACCATGTAAAACTTCCACCAGAATGGAATTTTTAAACATTTATCAACCTTTTAAGAAATGACGCATGGCCAAGGATTCATCGATTACATAGATGAACTGTCGTAGTTGTAGTTATTTTTAATCCTTAAAATTTAAAAAATTGGTCGAATACTCAAATATTTTATATCTGTGGTTTTAAGCCGGATTTTTGTTTCCAGTGCTTTGACAAAAAATATTCCATGTAAAAACCTTTTAACCTATTTTGTCTAAAAATTATAGTGCTTAAAATGATACAAGAGTATCACTCTCTCTCTCTGTCTCGTTGGAAAACCAAAGATGGAAGGTAACTTCGTAAATAGCAAAGCTATCTGAAACAAATCTAATCAGTATAATTCCTTCCATATGAGTTTGTAAAATTAAGGTTCATCAATATCATTGATATAGAAATCATTAAGATGACTAAGGCAGAGGAATCCACGGAGTGGAATGTTTAATGATACTTTCAAAATTAAGGCAACAAATTTTATGATATTTATTTTTACTAGCATATTCTCCCAATCTGAACCCACTGAAAGTTATAATTAATTTTTATCTCGGAGACTTTCCATAAGTCCGTAAGATCACAAAAACAGTAAACTCGTGAAATAATTGTAATGTTCGTTATATTGGCAACATAATTTACAATAAAATCATTTTTACGATAATTATGCACCGTTTGAACAGGAAAATGCTTATAGATGAAATTCAGCTTTTAATTAAACTAAACCTTGATTAAAATTTTATAAAGAAGTATTAGCACGCAAATTCCGGCATTGAAAGTTTTAATATTACATAAAGAATATCAGATGTATAGATAAACTGACGCTTTGCAGTAGCAATATGCCTATCTTGATGACACGGTCGATTTTTAAGTGAACAATTTGTCTGATTTCAGAATGCTCATTGTGTACGACGTTCCTTTCCGTATAGACTGTGAGAAAAATTCAAGATTACAAAACTTTAATATTTGGCATAAATAATTTCAGTCAACTGGGACTAATTATTGTCGACTACTAGATATTATTTACCGATCCATATCAGGGTATTTATTTTAAAAATCAAACAAGATGAGATCCATTGATATCACAAGCCTTCATTAAGTGAAATCAAGTTGTGACACGAACGCATTCGTTTGGATTAATCCATAATGAGAAAAAAATGGAAGATATTCCGTCGAGATACACAAACTCCCCAATACTCTTAAAAAAACAATTTTTCAATCTCACAAACTCGACTAGAACCCATATGCAGACGAGCTGTAAGTATCTTGGAAGCATCCGATCGGCCTTATCTCCCGTTATCGACATGCTTTAATCCTGCCATCCATCGGAATTAAAATATCCTCGCCACAGTGATATCGGGATCAAATCTTCTGGGGACGATAATTCGATACCGTGGAGACGCGTAGGTGATAAAAGTAGTGAAGGGAGGCGAACGATATTTCCTTTTTAAACAAAAAAATCATCGGCATCCTCTTCATCAAGGGGATATCTTCCCACATCCGACACCGTGTCATAATGTCCCTCCTCCTTCCTTCCGCATCTCTCTCTCTCTCTCTTGAGGCTATTTTTAAACCGCAGAACGAGGGAGAGATTTTTTTATCCAAGCCTTTCGCAAGAAGAGGAAGTACGAGGGTCCAAAAGAGAGAGATCCCTCCCCGGGTTTTGATCTCTTTCCTCCTCACCTCTCTCAACTTTTCAAGGGTCGAGGAGTGGGAGAAATTGAGGAGAGAGGGTCTCAGACCTCTCACGCATTCTCACCTTCAGAGCGTCTATCTTCCGAAAGGAAGAAAAATTCCCATTGCCAACGACAACTCCAATGCCCACATCCAGGGCCAGAAAGGCTTCCGCGCAATACTGGGAGAAATGGGACTTTTCCTATCCCTCGCACTTTTTCCATTCACGAAAAATCCCACGCCGACCCTCGCGACAATCAAAAACCGATCTCGCGCCCGCTTTCCTCTTCCATAGACTCGCTTTCTGGAAATCGGCGGAGGACTCACGTCTCGGCAATGTCCCCGCTCGAAAGAAATCTTACTTTCTCTGCCAAGCCTCCTCTCCACTTTCCCGATCCGTCTCCCGTTATGTATGCAAATGGAGATATCAAGGAAGCACGTCGCGTCCACACGTGACGAGATCATGAGAGAAATATTTGCGGCATTGAGGGAAAATGAAACATATCTCTTTTTCGCCACGCAGAGAGGATATCGCTTCCCCACCCGGAATTTAGCCTCGCAAATGCGTTTCTCGGTTCCTTTTTATTCCTCGCGGGGCCGGAGTAAATCTTCAGATTTGGTTAACTTTGCGTTGTGCGCCCAGGAGTATGTCTGCGAGAAATAGGGAATTCCGCCCGATGCGCATTTCACATTTTCGTGAGTGATATTCGATGTGAGGGAAATTTTCATCGTAGAAAAGTACCAGTTTCGGTTTCCGCCCTAGTCCCTACAACTTCAAGGAAAGGAAAGAAATGTATATGGGAAGTTGGCTCGTTTGATACCTAGGGTACAGTATTATAAAGCAGGTATATCGTCTTAGAAAAAAATAAACATAAGTTTAAAAATAAATCATTTCTCAATATACGAGTTTAGTATACTTTGACAATAACTTTCAGTGAAAATTATTGTCAAACCAATCCTTCGTGTTACGTTATCATTCTAAATAGCTATTTTTTCCCTTCAAATGTAAGTATGTTACTTAGCCACTCTGGTTACTAATATAAAACATAGTTGTTATCTTACAAATATTCATGCCAGGTGAAATTAACACCGAAGATCGTATAAAAACTTTATATGAGAAAATATTCACACTGTTTACTTGAATAAGATGAATGTACTACATACATGAATGCTCAAAGTACAGGATCGTAGTTGTTAAATAGATACGAGTGTTTGTAATTGTGGCATTGAAATATTTTCAAATATTCACTCAACTAAATTCAAGTAGCTACTTTGTAGTGGTATTTGATACTTATTAGAGATATCACAAGGATCGGTCAATCCATAAAAATGTAGGTATAAATAATTCAAAGTAGTCGGATTTTTTAATTCTATTCAGTCCAGGTTAATTTAGGAAATAAACATCTAAAACGTTATCCATAACTGTTTAAATATCAGCTTTACAGCCATTAACACATTGCAGAACTAATCTGTATAACTAAAATAACCTCCTCAGAGATGATAAAATGAATCAAAGGCTCACCAATCAACTCAAATGTCTCCATATCTTTGCTCTTACACAGTTATCACGGGCAGCCAACTTATGAGAATTGGGTGTCACAAAACTAAGATATAACTTAGCGCCTATCTATTATCGAATCTACGGATTAGTGATATGAATATTAACGGAATAATGTAGAACGGAAAAGTTGCGGAAGATTGGTAGAAACGGATTGGGCGTCCAGTGCACGACACCTAAAGCTCTGATGGAGATAAGAATCTTATGGAGGCCGAGAGCAGATTATGGGAGAGGGGCAAGAAAAATATTCGTCGAAGGAAACGGGTTGATATCGACGGCGGAGTGAGATAAGGGTAAAATGTGCATTACCCGGGCCGGCACGACAGCCATAACCGACAACAACGTTGCCTACAGCAACGGGAATCAATTCCTGCTCGGTTATGGCAAGCAGAAGTGAGAATGGCTGCGTTACCATCGTTCTGCTGACCTTAATCGTTTTCTTAAAGTGACTCTGAAAACTAATCTAACCTACTTAAAAATTAACTGATGACTGTTAGCTTAGATAGTAGTATCACTAATGAAAAGAATTATTAAGATTAAAAAAAAAAGTCAAAAAAAGTGGTCTTCTGATTTTCCGCACTTAAAAATTTTAGGGCCCAGAGAATATCTGAAATTATTATATGAAATAAATATAAGAATACTTTTCACTCAGAAGTTCAGTAGTTTTGCGTACTATAATAGAGCATAAAATGTTTCTTTTTTAAAACTTTAATCTTTTCCGTGCGCCATTTTAACCAGCGTTTCGCTAGACCTGAGGGTAGATTGAGAAGGATTATGCAAACCTTTACAGAGCATGAAATTATAAAGGGATATGAAATTAAATTTGAGCCAAATAACCAAAGTCATTTCTGTACATACATAAGAGTTATCTCTTAGCTCTCATTTTAAAATCTATTTTCATTTCAAGTGAAGGCATGCTCTTTTTATTAAGGGAAAGTCGACACTCGAATATCGGCAAAGAACATTCATTCGTTTACAAGTTCTATGTTTAAAAATCAAAATTGTAAACGGGAAAGAATTACACCGAATATTGTTATTTTTATAGTCAATTGACGTCTGAGATTTAACGGGTATTTTTATAGCTTAGTCGGAATTAAAACAAATATGTCATGTTCGTCAGCAACACTATAGCAGAAATAAATTTTTGACTGAGAAAGAATATTTCGAAAGAAACCTCTGTAGCCGAGTTAAATCGGGTCGTTCACATTCCTCGTTGAGAAAACAATCCTAAATAGTATTTTCCTTTGTTACATTACGTCTATTCAGTTTACACATGTTCTTAAATACAAAGACAATACTTATTCCGTATTTCAATTCGTAAATTTGCAACAGTATAAGTTTCATCAATCTTCCAAAATAAGAAAAACAACGTGGGAACGAACAAAAACTAATTAAATTGAAATTGGAATTTTAATCATGGGATAGTGGAAAGAGCTTATAGATACTTGGCATATATCTAAGCTAGGACCCCCACAGGCCCAGCTAATATAACTCCCTTCAGTAACCGAAGGCTAAGTGGGATGATATTGAAACGTACCACCTCGAGAGAGCTGCGGGCTGTTTGCTACCCTTCTGCCGTCTACGTATCAGTTAATTAGGACAAGCCCCAATACGACAATCCTGCGTCAAGGACTGAAATTACTCAAGGAAAAGTTCTTTGGCTAAATTTAAGAAGCTTAAAGCATCAATTTATATTCCCCTAAGAAATATATCTATCACTAATTTCTATTTTCTTATAATAAAAAGCGGAAATTAGAAAATTTGGCAGAGTGGTTTTTATACTTAAATAAAACAAAGAATTAGGTTTGCACGACTGCTTGAATAAATAATCATTTAATTGTATGAGTATGATACAAAAGGAAAAAAATAAGACAATAAAGTAGGGAATCAATTATAATCGCTGTCTCTATGAGAGCCGCAGCTAACTTCTGAAATGGCATTATATTCTTTTTTTCATTGACTTTTGTATCAAATGAGTATTTCATGAATTGGATGCCATTCTTACAAGAAACATTTCAAGCTTTCGTCCTATTTCATTTCAAGAGTGAGCTATGTGCGTCTCTCATCCACAAAACTCTTTCAAGCATAACTTTCCCTGCGTACTTTTTCTGCATCAAACACGTTCATACACTTTTCTTTCCTTCCATGTCGCATAAAGAGATATAAAAGGGTTACTCTTTTGCTATATATATGCGCTGTAACTGGAAAATGCCGATAAAATGAAAGATAAGAAACGATTAATTTAAGAGAAAGTTAATTGTTCAGAAACACTGATTTTGACCGATACTTTATAAAGATTTCGGTTTGTATGAAGTATCCGTCAAAGGGAATGCATCATCGCAAAGTGAAAGATGCTGATACATTTTCTATGACGGAAAGGAGAGCATCTTTACAGGAACTACCAAAGCAAATGAATTCGATTTTCCTGTCAGAATTAACATAGAAAAGCTCGTTCATCAATAGGAATTAGCTCATCATGAACACGTACTTTATTTAATATTCAGATGCATATTTAAGTAGTTTTCAAGTGAATCTCGGCATTTAATACAGTTCCTATAGAAAAAAAATTGTTTCCCTATGATACTGATTCTACATTATATCGGTAGATTATATAAACTCTATCATTAAGTACTTACACCTGAAATTTTCGAATGTCCGCTCTTTATCTAACATCCAATTAAAATCGTTCTGGCAAATTCATTTCGACAGTCATTAATTGGATATGCTCTTTCTGCGAGTAGAGTTCTCCAAGCGTTTCTATTATTTACATTTCCTATTCAGGAAAGTGTGAATCTGCATTTGATGGATTGCAAAAATTCCACAATCAAATAGTCAACAATATGCTGTTAGTACACCACGGGCAACGCGAAAACGATTATTCATAAATCAATTTAAAGAGGGTAGTCTGTAATCAGGTTAACACTACCATATAACAATGGCTTGAATACGAGTAACTACAGACCTAAATATGAAAAACAAAATCAAATTCACAGCATAATGCAGCTTATTTGTCCTTCGAGAGACTTTTCATTTACCAAAGACTGCAGAAAATGGTCATCCATGACCAAGGTCACATTAGCAATGATAATGATTACAGGAATTCGAAAAAGAATTCAGTTTTCGAACGTTTAATTACTTGAAAGATGCAGCAATGAGTACGCCCTTCAGAGGAATAAAGATGTTTGAATAAAAAGAGGAACGCGGTACGAAAAGAGCGGAAAAAATATAGAATTAAATAAAATTCAACATATTCCCTTGAAAAAATGCCAGTAATCCTTTAAAAAAATAACCCAGATTCGAGTGAAGAGATGAACTGCAGGCGCAGCGGCGGTGGACTCGAGTTTCACAAAGGGGTGAGGAGAACTCGTTTGGGAAGGAACGCTCTTTTTGGGCAGACATCAAAGGCGGAGACCGGAAGCTTAAAAGATGAAGAGGAAAGAAAGAGGGAAAATAGAAGGGAGGAGGGCTAACGGGATGGATCAAGGGAAGAGGGGGGAGATTACGAAGAGAAATAGAAAGAAGGACTGAAAGATGGCAAGGAGATATAATAGCATATTAAAGAGAGAATAGATGGATATCACTGGAGGTATTAATGAAGAGGAGGGATAGGTTATGAAGGCGATACATATGTCTGCTGAATAAACTGTAATTCTAAGCTATTAAATAATGACGAATCATCTTTGCTTGATAACAGACCTTTCAGGAAACTACATGTGAAAAATATTAAAAACACTCTGGGTGGGAGTAAGAGGAATGTGAGATGAACTTTCCACCTTATATTTTTATGTGAAAACATTCCGAGAGATTATTTTCAGAGTTTCTATTTATTAGATTTAATTTTTATTTATTTACTTTGCGATCCCCCATATTTAATTATTGGACAAATTATATGGCAGACAACAGCAAGGGAAAGTAGCGTGTATCCGTTGATGAGATATTACCAAGGAAAAACGGACATGAAAAATGTCTGACAGGACAGGGAATCGAGCATGCACATTCCTCTTTTTCGGTGGATAATATAATCATTTATGATATCTAAGCCATAACGTTAACGTTCTGAGAGACTTTTTTGAGATGCACGCATTTACGTGCAAATTAATCTTTCGCCATTTACCTTGAGGTAAATTAGAGTGGAATACCTCATACTTCAACATATTTTTGGTTGGCGCGCATTAAAATCTCTCAATACTAATAACCAACAATTTCCCCTCGTCATAGCTCTCATGGAAGTATATACCACAATTTTTGCGTGTTCCGAAAAATACTGTGTAAATGAAAAAATCTCTTTGGATCAACTAGGTATATTGAGTAATAGGCAATAGCTTAGAAGGTTCGTAGCCCTCGTGGAAGTTAAGATTGCGAGATTCACAGGTACTTCTTTGAAATGAAGAGCATGAAACGAGGATTAAAAACTCGGTTACCTGCAGAGATTACGCACGAATTAGTTTTCCTAAAAACACACTTTTTGAGCCCGGATAATGAGAGCCCCTTTGTGCGCTAATTTTAATTTTTCCGCCATCAAATGCGTCCCACAAAATTTTAATGACACATTTCAAAACCTTCGCTGCAGGATTACCAATTAACGTGATGCAACTAGAGTATATAATTCGCCGCTAAATTAAAAACCCGCTCATTTAATATGCTGGAAAATTATATCGAGGAAATAATGACCGAGGGACGCAGAAAGGTACGTGCTTAAAATGAGAATGATGAACGGATAGAGAGCTATGCAGAGGGGAGAGATCAAAAGCGGTGCAAAAGATGAAACTCGCAAAACCGTTCGGACTCCAGTGCGCGCACCTGCAGCCCCAGTGCTGCCTTCTCGCTAAAAATTAGAAACTCCCGCGGAGCAGAGCTTACAACCTGGAGTCCAAAGGCCATTGGAAATCACCGCAGACGCCATTGCTGTAGAAGCATCACGCTCGTGTTAACTGACGCATGATTTATACCAGCACCTGCCGCCATCCGGTAGCAGATGAGGACCAAAAGCCTTTGCCATCGCTCCCACCAACACGCCCCCCTTCGTATACTTCCCTTTCTCACTTTCGAAAACTTCGCATAACACATCTCGTCTTCGTTTCCATCTAAACACATCAGTTTTCTGGATTAGGGGTTTCCATGCAATTCCGTTCTCCATTGCTCACTAGGAAACCTCGATTCAACCGAATATTTACCACGCATTTGTGGTCCGCGGCTAAGGGTGGTAGACAGAAACGGAGAGGAAATACTCCACTGTGCCTGTGTTCGTGTGTCGCATGCGCTCTACCTGCTTGTTTTATTGCGGAAAGTGCAGATACCGGACGGGTAATATAAAATATCGGGAGCCTATGCGAATCCGAATATAAAGAGAAGTATTTAATTATTTCCGCCGCTCATTTCTTCGTGTCTGGGATATTCGGAAAAAACTGATGCTAATGGGAATTAGGGGAGGAGTTGAAGAAAATATGTAAACGGGATTGGAGAGCCAATTGGGCGCATCGTGTCAGAATATTTCAAAGCCACAAAAGGGAAGCATTTTTTAACTCCGTAGCCAGTGAATGCATCAATATTTTACGTTCTTCCCGCCGAAGCGAGCACCGCAAAAATTGCGATAGAATTTGCGGGCAACCAGGAACGCATTGCCTGCTGATTAGTGGCTAGGAAGTCATTTATTTTCTTCACGTCTTATTTGGCACGAAATACGCGCTCCACTGGTTCGCATTAAGACTCCTCGGCGCCATACCGTCTGCAAAGCGCTATTTATATGTGAACACTAAAAATCGATGATCGCGTCTTTTCAGGATCTCTGTATCTACCTGCAAGTTCCTGCAAGTATTGCAGCCATATAGGCTTCCTTAGAAACGAAAAAGATCTCCCATAATTCAATGTTCACAGTGTTGCTAATGCTTTATTCGATGCAGATAACCGATGAGATTGAAATCTGCGGTCACATTAGTAGAAATTAAATGAACCGACAAATTGATTGCGAATAAATTATATTCCGAAGCATTCTCCACGAATGTTAAATGAAAACGCATAAACTGCTCATACCGCATTGAAAGTCTTCCAACATACCGCAATTCAATTACCGTTGGAGGAAATTATAAATTGTAGTAATACTGTTCTACATCAGGGGTGTCAAACTGCATAGGGGTAATTGCGGGTCATTTACCATCAAGTTTAAAGTCATGCGGGCAACATTGTATGTAGCTATGGTATAAAATTATGGTGCTATGGTATATGGTGTATGGTGGACTAAACCAGTCTTAAGAAGAAATATTTGCGATTAATTGTATAGCATGACGTGTTTTTTTAACTTCCTAGAAATTCAATAAGTTTTTTATACAGGAAAGTTAATTAAATGGATAATAAAATCTTTATGTTGAGTATGATCGGGCTATAAACGTAAAAATTAAAGGAAGAGGTAAGAAAGAGAACTCGAAGTGAAATACAATGACCAATTGTCTATATAACCTTAAGAAGAAAAATTTTAAAACATATAGATCCTCATATGTAAAAGAAGTAAAGTTTATTTATAAACAGAACTGGTGCGCGCGCTAAGACTATTTTTAGAACCCCTAGCAGCGAAATTATTTTGATTAGGATAGTATTCTTCGTCTTACTTCTCTGATTAGAGAATATAGTATATTATAAACCATTAAAAAGCTATATTTTAAACTGAAATACGCGTAGCAGCCCTGAATTTAAGGAAAAAATTACTCAAGTATCGAATTCCCGAATCTAGCGATGTAGAACGGACAGTTTTATGCGGGTCTTAAAGTGGGTTGCCTGGATATCGTAGATTCTCAAACTTTCCCCTTAATGAGTTCGTTTAGTCGGAACTCGAATTTAAGCGAGGACTATTAAGGGATATTAGCAGATTCCAAATTATCTGCCCTAAGGACAGCGGTATGTCGGTTAGCAAGTGCTTTCATTACTACTTCTCTACTTCCGCGGGAACTCGTCCGCAATTAATAGTCGAAATGAGCGTTATCATCCTTAGAATATTGCGGTAGTTAGATTTGTCTTCTGTAATTACCATCTATCTGAACTATTTCCCGATTGTTGGCCTTTATTAATTTAACCCTAATTATTCTCCGCGATCTAAATGTTTTAATCGATATTCTTCATGCATTCTTCTTTAATCGATATCCTTTGCTGCATTATCCACTGCTTGATTCTCCGGCCTCGGTCAACCTAATATGACCCTATAGTTGACAATTTTATTTAGTTATTTTTTTTCACAACTGAGATTAATTAACAATTAATTTTGGATGTAAAATATACTTTAATGTCCTAATATACCTATTTAATTAATTTAGAGTACTTTGAGTCATTTACAAAGCATCAACATTTGAAGATGAAACAAAATTTCAAATTTGTATTAAATTTGTCTTCATTCCAAGAGTGCCTAATCTTACCTCTACCGTCTGATTTTTCATCTCTTAGAACTACCAAAATGCTCACGTCGTTATCAGTCAAAACTCATCATCATTATAGGTCAACGTAGTAAATTCGTGGAATAATCGTGGAATGTAATAAGAAACTTGCTACTTGATTGGTTATATAAGAGCACTGAGTTCACTGAAACAGAAAGTAAAATAATGTTCCTTTTACATATTTTAATTACATACCTAATACTTTTGGCATATGTAAAGTTAATACTTTCATGAATCACTAATTATTATCTTCAGACTTTTTATTAATGCTGGTGTCATATCATAGAAAAAGAGGCACCTTCGTTTAGGATCGAGAGATAGTCCAAGTAATAACAAAATGTCTTCCCGGATATCTTTCTAAATTTCAATATTTTGGAGTTAAAGATAAATATGATGTATATCATATGCACATTTACACATATAGATTTACTTCCATATGCTCTTTTAAATGGCCGGGATAACAGTTTCAAAGATAATGTTGATAGTACCCAGAATACTTGAATTAACACTGTATTGCCTGCAACATTCTCATTCTTATAATCACGAACCCTCTAAAATATTCCGCGAAACACAAGAAGGTTATATGAAAATCACCTTATAATGGAAGGTAAAACAAAGATATTTGGGTTACCTGTAAAATGTTTTGCGCTAAACTATGGAAATGATAAGCGTCTTTTGTGGCCTCAAGCATAGTAAGCGAAGTATATTCTTTAAAAAAAAGTCCTTCATAGATTTTAGTTTTATTCAGCCACAAGTTAAAAACATCTCAACGTAATCTCAATCACGTAATAGGAAATATTTTTTCGCGGTTTAGTCTTTGCATCATGACTTCAAAAAGTATATAGTTTTAACTGTCTGTGTTTTATTAAAAAATCGAAAATCATTATCCAAATCATTAAATAAATTTGTTGCAATAAAATTTCTTTCTCCATAGTTATCCTTGATGTTCGTTGTATTTTTCCAAGAGTTCACTCCAGCACAAAAGGTTCCACAATTTTCCGATTCTTAGAAATTGGAGTATGAAAACTCGAAGATTTCCACATGGGTTACAAATTACTTTTATTGATTGTATAACCTACTAGTTTTTGTTTCAAAGAACGTGATTATATTTGTAAAATTAGTTATGAACACTAAATTCTAAAAGCTGATACCTTTGATTTCTATCAGAAAAAAAGAGTTTACAATCTTGGATGAAGAATTTAAAATGTAGTCGTCATACATATTCCTGGGCATTTTCATACACTTTCTGTATCCTACCTTCGTCTACATTTCAGAATATTCGATTCCGACTAAGTAAGTCACGGATCACACCAAAAGAGAGGCTTTTGCCTAAATGAATTGCCAGCAGATTGACAGACCTCACGTTTGAAACTGACCGCTTTCCGGAATTCCGACGATAGTTTTATCAACATAGAGTATTTAAAACGGTGCGTTTTTAGTGGTCAATGAGAGGAAAGGAAAGGTCAAGAGAGGGGGATGTGACAGATGGCAAAGAGACGTGGATGGTAGGAAAGTGATGCAGAGAGAGAGAGATTTTTAGATGCCCAAGATGAATAAAATCAGTGGAGAATGGCCGGTGAATGTGTAAAGGAAGAAGGACGGAAAGGAAAGCGTTAAAAAGGATTTGAAGGGAAGAGTGAAGTATTAATTCTGGCGCTCCCTTGAAGCTGAGGATGAAAATCAAGAGAGGGTTTAAGGGACCGTTTCCGTACGGTCGGGTGCACAGTCGGAGAGGGTTCTTGATTTAGCGGATAGCTTGAAGGAAAGTAGACGAGGCTCAAGATGCGGAATTTGAAAGGGAACTGTTAGAGGAAGGACGCAATTTCGGTAATAGATATTACTGCCATTATTTTAATAGAAACAGCGTAATATCCGCCATGAACTTTCACTTTTTTGCGAAAAAGGAGGTGGAAGAAGTTTTACGTTCCTTTGCGTACTTTAAACGCGAGAAAATTGGATGTTGGATGTCTTGGATGTCGAAACAGAAAGCATTTTAATCCGTCTTAAAGATTAAGTTCAGCTACGCTCTGCGAAATTAAAATGGCGAGATAAAAGTTTTATAGAGTAAGAATGATTGTAAAAAAATTGTCAAGTATTCAAGAGTTGGTTTTGGGAGACGTAAAACTGTTCACTGCCACCAATCGAAATTTCGGTCTTTAACTTATCGCTAGCTAGGTCAAGGATTACCCCATAAATGCAATCAATTTCATTTGTGTCTCTGCTACGAGTAATGTAAATGTAGTTATTTCCGTGTGCTCCGCATGGTAAGGTCGTTTTTAATATGCCCGGAAATGAATGATGAATACTCATTAATTTTATATCGTCATGATAATGATGAATCAAATAAGCTAATTAGTCAATCAGCAAGAGAGAGACACCAATATTGACGGCATTTCTATATTTGAATGAAACAATGTTGAGGAAAGGGGCTTATGATATTCATTTAAACGAAAAAGAATCATTTTTACATTCCTAACTTATTTAACCCTCATTAATTGTAGTTTTAATTAACTAGATTAAGTAGATTGATTATCATACAAATATACTTTGACGAAAGAGCTGAAGATTATTTTAGAAGACGATACTCCTGATCCATTTTCCTTACATCTATGAACTCGATAGTGTTATAAAGGCGAGAATGCACAGATAAAAGTGTGATGCGTAAACATCTTGGAAAACAATTTTAGAAATATTTTGTCTAATTACCGAATATTTAATTAACTTTGGTTTATATGAAATATTTACCATAAATTCGTCCCTTTGTTTATCTGAATCGATAGCGTCCGTCTAGTAGTGACAGTCACAGATTAGCATGACAAGCATACGGCCGTAAAATTAGCCATATGAGAGTGAAAAGCCGTAGTTTGCAAAACAAGAGATACGAATTGAGAACAATAATTGCAAATTGCGATCCTGGAGAGCCATATCCCCCGCTGGTGGGAAGTTTTGAATGGTCAGTTTGCTTACAGACTGCCTTTTTGAAGATTTTCTGGAAATCTTGTTTTGCCACAGCCGTATTCCTTTCCTATATAGCTTCGTAAATTTAGTACCAAATGAAACTTTATAATCACAGATCACCGCATTTATCCCCCTTTAGTATTTGAGAACATTCCCGAAAGAATGTTCTTCGATTTTGCATGAGAAGAGATTTCTAAATCCTATAATGGTGTATTGATTAAATAATTTTATTTGCGCTTTTTATTTCTACAACATAAAAACATGGTGCATAACCTACTTTGGTTTCAAATATCTAAAAATGGTATTCAGCAACTCTGTAAAGGTTTGTTTTGTCCAGAAGGAAAGGAAACAATTAAGGAAATGGGATTAAAATGGAGTAAATATTTAAATTCGTTCATGTAAGTTTACTTTTGTATAAAAATAATAGCAAATGATTTATTTTAGGTGAAATGCTTTAATTCCCTTTAGAATTAATATATGTAAGTAATGATAGCCACTTAAAAAAAATTGAAGTCCTTGTAAAAACCGCTTAGTTTTTGAGACTTTCTTTGTTCATTGCTCTAAGGGAAGATTATATGCTAGTCAAAGCAACTACTAGAGGCTGAAAGCTAATATAAAAATTAAAAGTTGCCACTGCTAAGTTGGAAAAATAATTAGAGAGAGAGAGAGAGTCGACATTAAATTAAATGAAGACTTATAGAGAGATCGTTGACAGTCATACCAAGTGGGAGGGGTGACGAAACAGCTTCTGAATGAGTTTCAAACAGGTAACACACAACAGAAAAACGTCCGCTTCATATTTCTGAAAATTAAGCTATCGCTGAGTAGAACGTTAATGATGAGAAAGAAACAAGAGAAACGGGGTGGATGTCCGCGGAAAATGACCCGTTAGGCTCGGAAAATAAATAAAGAGTGAAATCCAAGGTGTGAGCACGAGATATGTGGATACATATTTGTAAACCGAGGGAGAAAGAGATGGGAGCGCCGGAATTCCGAGTGAAAGGAGAACTGGTGTGGCGAGGAGAACAGAATGGGGAGCCGTGCAGTAATAGGCGTGCTCGTTAGCCAAGGTGTCCTCTTAGTGCGTTCGAATGTTTCCTTTTGCGGGCGAGCCACAGTCGCCCTCATCCAGCGTCCCTTCCCTCACCTCATGCTACAATCCGGCATTAAACACGAAGGCCGTTAGGTTTCAATCGATTCCTCGGAGGAATGCCTCCTTTAGCCCACATTCGCCTACACTACCCAACCGTGCGACTCCCAACACCTAACCGCACGTCTTCATTCCCCCGCGTCACTCCCGATTCTCCCTCCTTCTCTCTCTCTTTCTTATCCCTATTTCATTCGAGCCTCCCTTCTTCATCATTCCATTCCTTTCCGATTCAATCACAATCAGTTTTCGGATTTTTCAATATTTAAATGTAAGTGATATGGAGGTCAGTTTCCATTCCTACATATTTAATTTTGATTAACATATGTCAAAAGTAAGCGTACTCCTCGTACTAGCGCAGACAAGTACAGGACGGAGCGTGGAAACATCCTTTTAAAAAAAGAGGAAATTTCCTTTAAAAAGACGTGGAAACTTCCTTTTAAAAAGGAAGGTTCCACGTACACTCCGTACATTCCTGCTTGAGGATTAGCACTCGAATGTTTACGTCTTTATGTCGTTTCTACCTCGAATTAGAACATCCTCGGCCAGAATTTCATTAGAATTCAATCAATGAGTGAAGGAAAGGGATTCGAGGTGACCTTTCACTTAAAGTTGTTCACCTAGGAAAACTCCACGAGAATCTGATATGAAAAAAGTCTGACGGGTCTGGGATTTGAGCCTGGATCTCTCAATTTCCGCGGGTTTTTATCGCCCCCCATTCTTGTGTGGGTGTTTTCCCGCATCGTGGGTTTTTTCCCCAAAACCCAAATCTTTGTAGTTTTATAAGTATATTAAGTTTTATGTATTAGTTTATTTTAGCAATATTTTGTATACTGTAATTAGAATATTTCTTTTACCCTTATGCTTGAATTTTATCTTTATGTTTGAATTATTGTTGAGATTTTTTTCTTTACATAGATTTAAGTTAATTTTTAGTTAATTATTTTAGTTATTTGTGTAATATTAGTAGTTATACATTGTAATATTCCCAGAGGTTAGGTGGAAGAGAGGCCATTTTGGCCTAACCTCGCCATAAGAATAAATAATAATAATAATCCATTGAGCTATCGGGCCAGAACAAAGGTGTAGACATGCCGTTCAGGAGACTAAGCGACAACGCGTGAATTTGTCTGACTAAGCGGTATCCTTCATAGCCACGATCTCATAGGGGCACTAGCCATGAAACATGATGTATACAATGTCTGCCGATCAACATTTCTACATATTCTGGTGGGATAGCTCAATGAATAGAGCAACCAATCGGAAATTAGGAGATCCAGGTTCAAGTCTGTCTTTTCTCGTATCCATTTCTCCTTGTAAATGAGGTAAATTAATTTTTGCGTAGTTAATTCACATTTTCATGTATTGGAGGCATATTCTATAGATGAAATAAAAAATTAGATTTAAAATCCTCAAAAGGTCATCATATCTATATGTGCAGTTTTTGACTAGAAGCTACACCAGCATAATTAGCAACCAAAAACTCTGGAGGGGGAATATAGAATCACAGACAAATTGTGGAGTGATATAGTTTGTCTTAGTTTTTCTACACTGAGCCAGAATGCTATGAGTAAATAAAACCCTACTCAGTGAAGCACAACAACTTTACAAGTAATATTTGTCGTTATTTTCTATAAAGAAAGATCAAAATTAATGCCACTGTTCGTAATCCTTGTTATGTTTGAGTTCAAGAACAACTCTGAGACATAAAGAATAAACACATTTCCCTCTACCCTGTACCGAAGGACATATTAAAAATATTCCGCATCGATCTTGACTTAAGTGGAAATTCATTTATGTTTAAAAAAATGGCTTTACCGACAAATAAATATTTGATACGAACTGTTTCCACTTCCTTGAGTACTCTTCAGGAGAGTGAACACGTAGATTTATTTATTATTTTCTAATGAATACAAAGTGGTTTTATAAATCTTATGTTTGGAAAATATTCCCTTCATTGAGATATGGTAGGAACGCCACCCTATAAAGTATTCTCATTACCAATCAGTGTTTTTGTTCTTCTATTTTGGATTTACCTCATCTAACCTTAGACTGTTTCCGCATATAAATTTAAACGTCATTTGCACTCATTTCTTTCCCAACTGAAGCGAACTTCACATGCGTTTCTGTGAATCTGAAATCATTAAAAATTAGAATTAACTCCTTTTCCTCTCTTCCACCAAACATTTTTCTGCTCTACTGGGAATCTTACCGAACATCTTCGTTAAATAATGATTAAACATTACAATGATATGGTACCTACTAACGAAAGGACGAGAGATCATGGAGTAACCTTCAAGCCAATACTCCCTCCTCTCATCATATCTCCGTTTTACACTCTTTATCCCCATTCCTCTCTCTTTATCGTCAGAATATTGGACACAGTGGAACATCCTCTCCCCCTAATTCTGTCCCGCGCATCCGGGTTCCTCACTCCCCGTTAGCCGCAAGCGATGTAGGTAGTGCTGTGACTCGGTGACAAATATTAGCTCCGGAGACGATGCTATGGGAGTAGTAGTTCAATGAGGAAGGAGAGGTGAGTTGTAGAACACTTATAGGTATCCAGGCAACGACTATGGGATTAGCACGGTAATTATTTCGGTCGACAAGAGATTTGGGAGGGAGTGAGAAGAATCTTACGGAGCTATTTTATCACGACAATGGAATCCTCTTCGAGATACGAGTGCTGGAAAGGGCTGCACGTAATTATAACGTCAAAAAAAACTAAATAAATCTTTCTGTGACGGAGCATTATAGGGGATTGGAGAAGACAAGGCAGACGGATAACAAGCCAGAGAGAAAGATAACAAATTTGATCCCCATCCCTGAAAGAAATCCCAACTTATGGAACAAGTAATGATGATCATTTTTTAAGTTTCCAAAGGACGGAAATCTACAACTTGCAAGTTATTTTGCTCACAGGTTTCTTTGCGGAAAACATCCAAAAGAATACATGCTTGATAGTTAACTCCAAGTTTTTGGCGATTTATTCTCTATTGTTTTTAATGAGGCGCAATTATTAGCAAATAATATTGATGCATGACGACGTAAAGCGTCTTTTTAAAAAGGATTCGAAAAACAGGTATGAATGAATATAGCCCGAATCGGAAAAAAAGACCGCTATCTTTGGAAATCGGTTGTTATTAGTAAAAGATATCGAGTTTTTTATTCCTAAGTCAACCACTCTATATCAATGTTTGGCCACTGAGCAATATTTTGCGCCAAAATGAACGACACAAATATGAGATTTATTCCGCTCCCCAAGAAATGTTTACCAGATCCATTGGTTGAAACACTAGAAAGAGTGAATAGATTTTGTGCACAATACACACTTTATTTCTGCAAGCTGGGATGTAGTCAAAAATCAAGCAAAAGAAAAAAGGAGAAACGTTTGATTCCTCAAAAGCTGGAATAAGATGCTGCGGTAGCATTGTACCAGCAATTGTACCAAAACTCAAGCAACCTTTGATCTTTAAACAGTCAACACAACAACTTACCGATTAGAACAGACCAATTTACGCATCCGTAACCATGGTTTAAGCTTAACTAAAATTGAAACTTAAAGTGGTAGATATTATTCCCGATACTAAGATTTAGCATCTTCTTCTTTCCTTTTCAAAGTTGCTAGCAGAGATTTATCTCCACTAATTAGTTTGAGCTAATTAGTATATCCAACATCCTTGTCTTTACAATTTCTACGATATAAAGGTCACGTTGATTGAAAAGCTTAAGACTACTTACGGATTAATCTCTTCTTGTTAGTCGTATCATTATTTTCATACTTTATCGTCGCTCTGTTCTTTCAACGACACATTACGATGAAAAATATACTCAAAAATATGTCACATTTTCATTCGGCTTTTCATGACAAAATTGTATGCTAAATTTTGGTGAGAACAGCATTATGTGAATTATACACACGTATAAATGTGTTACTGTTATTGCGACAGATTATTTTAACACTTCAGACGATAAATCGATTATATCGGCACCTCTGCGGTACAGAAATGTAATAAACTGCTCAAAGCATAGGTTAATCAAGAATGTAACCCTCTGAACAAATTGAATTGGAATCAATGATGAAGAATGAGCCAAATGCCAATTTTATTTCGACAACAAGTTTATTCTTCAAACAGAGAAATAAATCGTCAATTCAAACTTTTCATGTGATGAAAATAAAACTCATCATGAAATAAATTCGATAACATCAGCTAGGATTACCTACGACTGCTGTGCATAACTGATATGCTACGAAGTGCTTAGCGTATCACTGCCATGATATACTGAATAGCAGACTGGTTTTGTCTTTATAGAATGTGGCTAAACTCGTTAAAATAGATTCTGAGTAACTTCATAATTAATTGAGTTCCGTAATAAGTAAAAATATATTAAGCTAAAAAATTAATCTATTACTTGAAACGATGAAACATTTAGCCATATATGATGAGCGCCTTTATCTTGACATCAACCAATAGCCATTAAGCGGTATTCAATATCACGTATATCCGTAATGATTAAATGTGTGCTCTCTTCGCCCCATATTAATATTTTCTTTTATTTGTTGCTGAAGAAACATGTTACAACGAAAGCAACAGCGCTGTAATATAAATTGAAAACCTTCCTAAATAAAAAGATGACCGTTTAACCAGATGTGCAGCATCGTGTTTAAATGTCATTTTAACTCATTCTCTCATATGAAGATCACTTTATGAATCACCGGAATATTTTAAGCATAGATACCTTCAAGATGCTTCAAGTAACAGTGTTTAAATGTAACACTGTTTAAATGTATTAGAGATGTATCTTGTATCGTACGGTATCTTCATTATTAAACTGTTTTCATTATATCTGATCATATCATGTGGCATTTGATGAGCACGAATTGAAGTAAACACTAAAACCATCGGCATTTATATTAATAATCCTCGAACAGTACATATTTCTTAAATGTAATTAATTATTGTAGTATAATAATCATCTCTTGATTGTTAGTTGAAATATTTTCCATTTTAATTTGATCAGAGTTCTGACAAATGTAAGAATTTTGAAGTTAATGGCAGAAAAATCAATGAAAATAACTAAACGAATTGAAAATTGTTATGGAATAATCGTGAGCGCAAATATGGGAAAGGGAAAGAGGCGTAATTACTATTGATGTGAAATACTCATGTGCCCTTTATTACCGACATGTAATGGTACGTCAGCCCTTTGTCATCGTTAAGTACGTGACTTTAACTGCAAAATACGTTGTCACGGTAAACGTAGTGGTTGGCGACCGCAGTTCGGTTTTGTCTTCATGACTCATCTACAACTCTGAGATTGCGGAGATAAAAATGAGTCTATGACAGTTTCATTATCACCCAAAACAAAGCAGACATGAATGCTTACTTGTCAACCTGTCGCCTAGAACAAGCCATACTAGATGATTATCATGTTATTGTCTTTCAATGCTCCCTCCATACCCGACCTTTTAATTGCTATTACAAATAACTTTATCATTCTTAGTCTGGAAACAGCTACCGCATTAATATTAGCTCTCCTCCAGGGCAATGCGCTATGGTATTATAACTCAAAATACGTATACTACGGAAAATTTTCCCTGCTCAACATACTTAAATGGAAACTAAAGATTTTATCTCCATGGTGACATAAATTCTTCCTCCGCTATAACTTTTCGAGTGAGTGATTGGTGGACACCATAAAGAATCCTGAATCGCTTTCGCAATTGTAGAAACCAACTGACGTGGACACTGCAAAGCTGACAATAACAAAAAGCTGGTGGAACACATGCCATCACGCGTACGGAAAAATAGAATGCAAGATACTCCTGATTCTCCCGTGTTTTTGTCACTGTATCTCGTTTTTTCTGCGACGATTGTGTTTTTGTCAGAAACGAGCGCGGAAAACGTTTACATCAAGTTCTCGCAGATATGGATAAAGGCTACCAAAAACAAAAGAGCCCATCGTTGCTGGCTCTTCATTGTTGGAATGTCACTAGAGGAAAGCTGAAGATTCGTACAAAGGGAGGAAAAAAATACGTGTAAGTTCGGGTGATGTCCAGTTTGCAGAGTTACTTTTCTACCAAACATATCCACAGCACCTTCTGAAGGGCGTGATACACGGAACGCTTACACTCCTTGTGGAATTGAACGTTCGCGTGAAGAAGCATCATGTTTATCTAGAGTGAAGAGCAAATAGCCAAAGTAAATTAATGGATGGAAAATAATTATCTACACTGCAGGAGTTAGTCTTCTCTATGCTAAAGACTCAAGAAACATTTAAACGGCCAAAATAAGAGGGAAAAGTGTCTGCTAACGAGTCTCTTAAATCGCAGAACATAGCAAGTTTGAAATGAATGCATTAGACTGTGAAGATTGTAAAAACATTGCACTCCGTAATTCGTAATCTTTAGCCAGTCCTCATCCATTACTTATGTGGTTGGCTGATGACGATGAGATAGTTACGATATTTTCTCGTTTTTCATACTAATTCCTTACGGGATAAAAATCGAACATGTCAAAATCTGAAGCCCCCGGAGTCGAACCTGAGACCAATTTCACTCGTGTTATCAGCATTAGTAACCAGGTTTCGTTTATGTTACCTTATATTTCATAAACTATTATATTTCTTGAAATATTCCACTGGCTACTACTCCCTACTATGCTCTGGTTATCGAATCATTAACTTTACAGAAATAACTACGAATACGGAAAATGATCATGCTCAACAGTCATTTTATCATACCCATTATCTTTGACAGTTTTCTTAGTATATTTTGACCCCTTCTGCCTTTTTTCTTATGATTTGCCTTACGGATATTTCTTTGTGTCTTGATAGATGGAATATCCTTCATTATTCCTTAGCTACAGGATATAGAAAAATATATATACTTCATTTACTTTTGCTCCAGTCTTGTTAATGGACGTGGAAATATAAAAACTACTGAAGTTTAAATGATGCCGAATGAGGCCATTCATCCTGATAATTCCTTTCTATGAAAAGTGTTAGTGAAAGGGTAGTTGTGCTGCAACTGTGTGGAATAGTTTCACTGTGGTCACATAAGGAAACCAAGGATAAACTACCTCACTCCTCATACAGCCTAGTCACTCTCATTCCCTCCCCAAAGCTTTCTGTAGATAATAATGGAGGGAATGAGGATCCAGCTACTATTCAGTAAAATGGAATTGCAGAAAGATTTCATTCTAATTTGATTTTCTATTTCTTCTACAGGTATTGAAAAAGCACGACAGCCAAAGAAGAAGCGTGATAATTCAACGGAAGGCATACGTATTACAAGGCAGAAGGGTAGGGAGGAAAGAGAACGTCCTCCACAGGGGAAGATCCCGGGACAGCTGAGGGAAAGAAGATCCCGGAGAAGATGGGAAAAGAGTAAACAGGGATTACAGAGAAAAGGTCCCTTCGTTCCTTAATCTGCTCGAAAGGGATTTGTTGGCGTACAAAATGGGAGTGGTAACAAAAAGACACGGAGAAGATTGTGTCAGTTTTGCCCTTCTCAATCACGTCTACCTTCGATGAATCCTCTTCCATGAGAGAGGCTAGGAGGGCGGAGTGAGCTTGAAGTAAGGAGATGTTGCTTCTTTCCGACACTGGTTTAGTCTTAACGGGATAGTTTCCTTTCTTTCATTCCTCCCCAGGAAAAAATGAATTATATTTTTATCTGATGGAGTTTCCGTTTCCTACATTTAATTTGCAAGAAACGGAAGAGGAGCCCGCATATATTTTTTCTCCGTGATTCTGACGTGGATATGACAAGGATAAATAGCTTCATTCTCGGAAGGTACGCACTAAGACCACCTTACATTTCTCTCCCTTAGTTGGCCTTTTCAGTTCTTGCAAGAATCCATCTATCATCCATTCAATTACGGGGTTTTCAGTTGGATAACTGAGTTAATATTTTGTGGAATAATCACCCGCCCGATTCATGGTTTTTCACTTTTGGATTCCGGGAAGGAGATGAAGTTCGGATGGATTTATTTCGCATGCGGAAGAAATAAAAATACCAGTATATCTACAATATATATTTGCTGAGTAACGAAAGCTGAAGGAAATGAATCGTCATTTCCCTAATGATATATATTCGCCGTGAAGTTTCCGTGTCTCGCAACTCAGAAGTGACTAAAATACACTGAAATTATACATCGTCTCGAATTACGCTTTTACGTGCGAACTGTGTGTTTAAAATCATGCTTTCATGTTAATAATAATCCATCCTTGTAAGAGAAGGTAGAATAATTTTCATTTACCAAACATTAAAAGCATTTATGTGTTTCGTTCAAATATGCAATTAATCAAGAGTGACTTTATACCTCTAAGCAGTATTCTGTTCAATTTATGAATGATTCCCAACGATTCTTGTTCATGTAGCCATTGTATTTCTGACCATTTCCATTAATAGCTTTAATGTTATATTTTTATAGGAGAATATAATGTACAATAACTGATGTTTTTATTTAAGGTGTATATTTCATGTTTTTCTTCGGCAAACAAAAATATGACTCATTTCTACCATTTTTGCATCAGCAGAAGCAACTGTACTATTTTAATTTGAGATTTTATTTCCCTTTAATTGATACGTGTCTGGAAGGAAGGATAAAAACTCTAGCATAAAGTCTTCAAAGATTTTTTGGAGACATCTATAAACTGAATATTCACGCATCATGAGGGTAAAAAACGAGAAAGAATTAATTACATG
Organism: Ladona fulva; assembly: GCA_000376725.2. NCBI lineage: Eukaryota > Metazoa > Arthropoda > Insecta > Odonata > Libellulidae > Ladona > Ladona fulva. The sequence continues at coordinate 752,891 of KZ308240.1, forward strand.
GTATGCGTGATGAAAGGCACGCATTAATATATAGTGAAAATGGTCGTAATGTATCTTTTGTCATGTTTCTATATTCAAGTGCCAATATTTCTTGGACGCTGTGTGGTCTAAATTACGATTAAATATTCATCTATATTTCTCAATAAATGGTTTTTAAAACGTGAATTCATAAGTTTCATTTTGCACACTACAAGAAAACCTCTAGGTACACAAGTGATCCACACCCTCAATATCAACGTAAATAGTAAATCAGCTTATTGGTTGAATTGAAATTGAACGTCAATTGGTTACAAAATGGTTTTTGGTGTAATAACAATAATAATACTAATAATAATAATAAATTTATTTATCCAAAGACATACATAAGTATATATAGGACACGTCAAAAATACACTTATGATTTGAAGACCAGCCCTTTATATTAAAATACAACTAGACTTCCTGAAAATTCCTTTTTATGAAACAATACGCTCATGTATTAAATCAAAACCGCATCTACAGTGGTCGTGGAATACATCGTAGTTGGGGGTACAAAATATCTACGTACAGAAAGGATACAATTTCGTAAGAAATGCAACTTTTGCTAAAACTTTCTAGGTATATTTTAAATCAGCTTATTTATTAAATCAAAACTCCTACTTCGGTGGCCGTGAGATCTTTTCCAGGTAAAAGTAAAAAAAAAGTATTCCTTATAAACCATAATTCTTAGTTCTACAGCCATTTTCATACGAGATATTATTTTCTTAAAATATCTCTGGATTTATGAAAAACGTTCCAAAATAGAAAGTGTGAACAATTGAAGTTGTTCTAAAACTAGGCCGAACCAGTTTGAGTAAAACCTTTCTTAACCAAATCACGTGATATATAAAAGGGTAAACGTTTAGAAAAGAGGAGCACTATTCAAGGGTGAAATTGTTCGTTTAAACCAAAAGATACATTAAACATCCTCAGCCTTGTTTAAGCGCTGCATGAATCAAGTAACGAAAACAGTTGTCTTAGAGAGTCCCTCCTTCTCCCACGACTCACACCCTCACTCTAATTTACCAGCATTATATGGCCCAGCGAATCTAATTTGTCCGCCGCGGCAGGTTTGCCACGCAGCTGAAGACCGAAGCACGCTAGTTTTCGCAGATAATTTGGAAAGTTTCCGGCCTTCCTCATTTCCCATGCCACCAAGCCTTCCTCTTCTATCCTTCCCTTCTTCATGCTCGAAGCCCTGCCATTGTGACCTCTTCCCATCCTAATGTCCCCACTTTCCGCCCCTTCACACACCAACTGTCTTGACTTACGCGACTTTACGTGGCCAAAGCTCTCGCTTCCCCTTTACGGCGACTGAAGCTATCCCCTCTCATTCTGACTGAAAGAAGAATCATTTTTCTTATTTCCTCACTGTATGCCTAACGACACACCCTCACTGTGTCCCGCTTGATTTCTGAGCCTCTATTTCTATCTGTTAATCCTTTTTCTTTTGCCGATTTCTCATCGGGTGGCGAACTATCGCAAAAGCTAAATAAACGCATTCTAATGAGTGCTATGCGCCTGCTGAATATGCAACCCAAATGTCGCCATACATATTCAGCTCATCTAACACACGGGCGTGGATATAGGATCGTGTGGAGAAAGGGTTTGAGGGAGCGGTGAAAGGGGTGGTTGGCGCAGGTGATGAAGTGCGAAGAGGCGAGGGACTGTACGGGTGGAATTGCAGATGCACATGCGGAAATGTTAGGATGCAAGGATTCGGAGTGTTTCTGTACGTACACGAACATACAGGAGAAGTTGTGTATTTATTCCTTCCGATTCCACGCTGCAAATGGAGGTCATTTTCCCCACTCGGGTAAGAAATAATGCAACTCCGCTTCCGACACACGTTATGAATTACCCATTCACGAAATTTTCCATATTGTCAGCTAAAGTACACGGAAGTTCTGAAAAAGTACTTGTAATTTTCCTCCTATTTTCTCTTCATTTATACCCAGTTCATAAACAAGGCAAAATTTTAATCAGCAGAATATATATGTATATTAAAGTTTTAATAAAAAAAGATAGAGTAGATGATAAATGATTCTGCGGATGCCCAGACATTTTAGTGTTATTTTCGTTATTCCGATAACCTAAAATCTATTATTACGAGATAATTTCTATCAAAATGGCTAAACGTTACCGTCTTTCTTTCTTTTATGTTTAAATACTATCAAGTTTACTAATTTTAAGAGTGACGCAAAATGAAACAAAACTATGCGTAACTTTCGTTCGATGTATTTCACGATATCAGAGAATACGATCAACTTCTTACTTTGTAGAATAATACTTCATTTTTTCAATAAAATCATCCTATATAATCAAGATTCTTATTCCACTTACAATAAATAATATATGACGGAAAATATGCCATTAACCTTTAATAATTGCAGGCTATTGAAAAGCACTCATCGTCACGTTCGACACGAAAAATGGAATTCTAAAATGAGTGTGCACAAATGCTCTTTCATGTTTTGCGAGGATTATCCGTGAAAATCAGCTGCATTCCAATGCTCATTAGTTCACGCAGAATTTTCATGAATATGAGAGGCGCGCCTTTCATATTCAACAATTAAAACGCTAATTACGAATGCCTTATCAATACTTATTACCGATTAAGCTGGAATTAAATTAGTGTTCTGAATGAATCGTCGACTAATTTGGGGGTTGATTGAGGTAATACCGAAAAAACAAAAATAATAACTCCAACATTTTACAGGTAACTACACTTAGCTTCAGAGCTGGTTTTGAAAGAACTCGTGAAAAAGTGCCAATTCTGAGCTTAGAATATGTATAATATGAACTAAAACGTCCAAAGTAATTGATAATTTTTCAAATATCCTTAAAACTTTCCTTTCTCCTGAATTAAATTAATGTTTCAGAAGCTGCAAATGTATGCATATATCAAAAGGCAAACAGTCAATGAGCTAAAAAGTCTCGTTAAATCTTTCTACCCGTTGACGAAACCGGCCGAATAAAGCATAAACAAAATGTTTTCCTTATAAGTTGTGCGCTAATTTCATTTCACAAAGTAATGCATGAACAGTTCAGTGATACTTACCAAAGGCCATTCACGGTGACAGTAAAACTGATACTCCTGTATTGTAAACTAGTACACTGGGTATAAAAAGAAAACATACTAATTTATTATTAACAGATGTATCGACACTATCGGTTAAGGACAGGAGTCTAAAACAATTTGTTGAATTGAGCCATTTTAATGGTCATATAATAATAAATGCCTTTATTTGGGCGAGATTGAGACTAAAAGTCTCCTCTTCCATCTAACCCAAAAGTTTGAGTGCAAATATAAGAAGACTCAAAGATCAGGAAACTTTTAACGAAATATGCATAGAAAACTAACCCTATATACATATAGTAAATTTAATGAGATCGTGTTTAACCGTTGCATACACATACATTCTGAGTTACAATCGTTGAAGTTAAAAAATTTCAGTAGCTCGTGAAGAAATATATCAGACAAAATTTCGTTTCCGTTTCTCGTTCAGTTTCGTTTCTACACTGTCGTCACTGTTTCTTGTGTCGTTTTTTGTTTCGTTTTGTTTTTACAGTGTTTTTATCCATATATGGTCCACGGAAGGTGGTAAAAAACTACGCGCAAATATTCCACTACACAATAGTAATTTATAAACTGGCGATCTTGCAATCGAAACCATCATCGAACGTCAGTCTACGTCTGTAAATGTAGATGATTCCAGGAAGAGCTGCAATTGGTCCTAAGCCGCAGATTGCCGAATCCTATTGAGGGTGAACAGAAGTGAAAGATGTCGCCGTGATTGGGACACAAACCCAGGTATTCCACTTTCCTATTTTCTCCATGTGGATCATTGATCTGCCAGAAATAACCTAATTTTCTACGTTTTCTGTATGTTCCGGCTTTAGGATCACATTCGCTTTAACATTTTTAACTACCGTTTATCCTTGGAATTCACAGTGTATCAACTGCATTGTTCAAAATGTATAAACTTATCAAATTTACCATATCTATGATTGAATATGAATCCGAATAGCCTATCCAATGTTTTAATACGCGGCTGGCGTGAATACAAATAGTAATTATACTCATTTTAATGCCGATAAAAGAGATACTTGAATGATGTGTTAAGCTGTAAAGTATTTCGAAATCCAAATCTCTAAATAAGAGATATACCTGAAATTAGATATTAGCTAATCAAATGCTGATTCGGGTATGAACAAAATATAAATTTTGATGAATTTTTATCAAAATAAAAAAACGGACAACCCCCTATTTGATCTTCATCACTTTCTCATCAAGTTGAGGTTCAGATAACGAATTTGTTTCTTTAAATTTTATTTAATTCGTTTACCTATCTAATAATTCTAAAATTGAAAAGTTCCTTATTATCAAGGTTACTGGACACCACAATTTCTCTCTTACTAATCCATAAACCTGTTGTCTACCTATTTTATTTGGGCTATTAGACTCTCGTTTTTCATTTTCTTTTGACAATGTAATTAAAACATAATTATTCCAAGAAAGTTTAAAGTTGATGTGTTATAATGCGGCAACTTACTTAAATTATGAAACATTAATTTCTCTAAGTAGAATACAATAGACAAAAACTAGATAAAAAAGTGAATGAATTAAATTTTAAGCTGTCGGTAAAAAGATTAATTTTCACGAAGTAGCTGTCATATGTTTGCAACACTTGGAGCTATAAGCTTGGAATTTTTGAGCCATCCCTCGTTTAAAATAGCGAAGGTTGATTTATTAAAGATAAGCTTGAGTTTCTCGACGACTTTTTTCCGCATTTTCAAGGACCCTCTTGAAACAGTCAACTCAGTCGAAAACCATCGATTAAACTTGCCATTTCATAAGGTGAAATCAAATATATTTCCTATAAATAACCTTCGACAGGAACTATCTTCGAGTCATGGATTTCTTTATGATAAGTTAAAAGTGTACCGTCGGTAGATACATCTTTTAAACTAATATTTTTTGCTGAAAATCTGTTTCGGGGAATAAAAAATGTAAACCTAATTACGTAAAGGGATAATAATTCTAAAATAAAAGTGTAAAATAGAGCAGAATTTTCACAAGGAAATCTCTCATTTCATTCCACAAGGAAATATATTTGATTTCACCTTATGAAATGGCAAGTTTAATCGATGGTTTTCGACTGAGTTGACTGTTTCAAGAGGGTCCTTGAAAATGCGGAAAAAAGTCGTCGAGAAACTCAAGCTTATCTTTAATAAATCAACCTTCGCTATTTTAAACGAGGGATGGCTCAAAAATTCCAAGCTTATAGCTCCAAGTCCAGAAATTAATAGAGGAAGTCAATATGTGAGCTATGCTTAACGATATCAGCAATTCAAAAAATTTAAAGATAGATATTAGTTTCAGGATGAAAAGGCAGCAGGTATTTCAGGTAACATCATGATTAACAACTGTTTTATAATAAGCTACAATTTTAAGCTATGATACTTAAATGGAAGCTTATAAAGACAGTGAAACACTGGATAATATTTGTGATGTGGTCGTTCATATTAGTTGGGATTAAATTGTTATATTAAATCGGAATCAATAGTATATAATAGAATGGTTTATTGATAAATGTCACTTGCAACATTAACAGTACAAAGGAACTGTTTGCAGGTTGGTATCTCGTCAGGTTATCGCTAACCATTTATAATATTTTTTATCAAAAACTTTTTAATTTTTTTTAAGAATACTACATGATCTATAGACAGTTTTTGTCATCGGAAAAGGTTTAAATTGTGCATTTTACTCACGTTTTTCAAAATTCGTAAATAAATTTTGAATTCGATGATTTACTTTTCGTGATAGTAAAAATATTGCTTGGATATAGAAGCCACCAACGCTTTCACATCAATCATTGGTTACAAAATTGTTCCAGGAATTTTTGTAATAAAAATTGCAGTTACCACGCTCCTATACCCACTATTTAATTTCCTTTTCGCAACAACAACAGTTATTCTGAGCCTCACGTTCTCATAATATATTCCACTAAAATACATTACTACGATTCTCCTCCTGTGAAACGCCTTTGGTAAAGAAAATTATTTATTGATAATATATGTATCAAATCTAATAATACGTGAAAATAAGTATACTTATAAATAAGCTTATAGATATAAAAAGATCCATTAAAAATATTAACGAAATTGAGCGAAAATGCTTTATAAACTGTTAAATCAATTTTAGATTAAATTCAGTTGTTAAATTATTCATAAAGTAATCTTACTAGCGCGAGATAAAAGACGAGCACAAACATGCGTGAGTGTTCATGATAGGGTTTCACAAAAGTATGCCTTTAAATCTGATTCCCGAAGTTTTTCCCGAAATGTCTTAATGCGTGCTGAAATTTTAATTGATGTACATAAAATATAGACCTTACCTTGATGGTTACTAAAATAATTGGTAAATAAATCAAAGTTCAATAATAGGAAGGAAGTTTCGGAGTCCCGGGGGCAATAATAATCTAAGAGGTAAGTTAAAGTTCTACTTTTTTTCTACGAAAAGAGAGGCGCAGAAACTGTACACAGATCAGACCAATTTGAGATAAAACGGCGTAATAAGACGGCCCCAGCATGAACATTTGGGATTTAAGTTTTAGAAAATAAGTAGATAAGGAGAGCCTTTCGGAAAATTATCACATTCAATTACGTGGAAAGGAAACGAACATATATAATATGTAGAAACTGAGAATTGTGCCCGATTCTCACAAATCTACACCTATGGAAATGAACAGTAAATAAGATTGCATACCCGACAACGTATAAAAATCAATAAACTTTGAGTTTAGAGGGGCAATTGGGGCTAAGTACACTGCAGCAAAAATGATGCAGTGAAAAGGTGTTCATTTAAAATTTAGGAAGAATAGTATGATATGGTTACATTCTTACACAGGAATATAAACAACAACAGAAGTGATGAAAATGAGAAAAAATAATTTGATAATACTATGAACCCTTTAAGCCACTTATACGAGGAAAAAGGCAGAGAAATGCAGACGGGAATAAGAATATAAAGGAAAGATAATTAAAGACCATTTCAAAATAAAAGGACGAACAAAGGATGCAATAATACAGCGACTTCATACTACACAAAGAAGTACGGAACGATACATGCTTGGAATCACAAGAAGAGACAGGAAACGCAACACCTGGGTTAGGAAGATGACAGGAGTGACAGACATCATAGATAAGGTAAGATCACTGAAATGGATGTGGGCAGGCCATGTTGAGAGGAGAAACGACAACCGATGGACATCAGCAGTTTTGAACTGGATACCAAGAGAGGTGAAGAGACCAAGAAGAAGACCTAGAGACGGATGGGACAGAGACGACATTCAGTATAAACTAGTTAATGAAATATAAAGTTTTTCCGAAACAATTGAAAATATTCTATACATGAAAAGACCTTGACAAAAAATCTTACTTTTATTGTGTGCGTATTGATCTCAGGTAATGGGATAAGTATATTCTATCTTCCGTAGTTTCATGGTATAAAGATTATCCTTAATGTATGATTTAAAATAAATATTGATCATAATTATATAATAAAAATAATAACAATAATTTGTAATTGGTTTGGGATATTCCTATGGAGCAGACAAAAAATACAAGAAATGCAAAGATAATGCAAAAGAAAAAAAATACAATAATTTCTCACATAGACATCTATTATATATAAAATACAGACGGAGAAATAAATATCATAACATAATATTATACAATTAATTACTGATTGAAAATACACAAGATTTATCATCATTATGTCTTGCATACGTTATTATTAAGTATGTATCCAGCATACTATCCATGTAGAATAATTTTACCTTATGTCGAATTAAGAGAGGCGTGGTTTTCGGTAATCAATTTATTCCCAGATACCTGTCTCAAGAGAGTTCTGTTGTCTGGGATTTGAATTGAATCGAGGATCAAAGCAATAATTTACAAAAGGAGGACCTTAAGTAATAGACAGGAGCATCACGTAAATGCTGTCATGTAAACATGACAGCCTTTTAAAATATATCATCTACGTTTCGTACTCTAATTAGCCCATATATCTCGAAAAGATTAGCGACTGAAATCCACTCCTTCCCTCGAATCCGGTGCATCCATGGGAGTGATTCATGGACCCTCCGAAATGAGGACGGAAGTTGTAAACTGCTAGCGCAATCTACCGCAGCAAAGAAAATTGATGTATCGCGACCTGGAGATTAGAAAAATATCGCGTCAAGTTACATGTTATAGTTAAAATGCTTTACCTTTAGTGCAATTGCCTTACCTTCAAGAGTTCAAAACCTCACATTATTTACTCTCTTAATACGTAGTTTTACGTTGTAATGCACTACTAGAATATTCGAAATGAATAAAAGTTGTAAAAAAAACCAAACATTATTCACACAGTGTGCATGTTTGGGTGCTGAGGAAGATAAATCAGCTTTCAGACCCGAAGTCCACTATAATCGTCAACTTATATAAACAATTACCATAGTTGTGATTATGTACTAAAATAATATTTGATACCTAAATACTGTTCCGATAAATATATATAAGGAATTGCATAAAAATATTGCCAAAAATGTAACAATAATAAGAAAAATAGGTTTGAAAAATGCTATTCGCCTATCCAACTTACTAGATTCCATAATACTTATAAAAGCAAGATAAGCAAATTTCATCTCACAGTATTTGTACATGATTTATATAAAAAATGAAAATATGAACAAGTGTTAGAATTTCACATAAGATTGTATGGAATCATATTTATTTAAAAACGTATATCATGTCCAACACATGGAACCCGGGGACTGAAAAGGATAATCCTCCTAATTTCTTTGAATTTTTTAAATCTTTTGAATGCGTTTGTTTTAGAATAATTCGTATAATTGGGCATTATTGGATATTTGTACAAAATAAGTAGGATAAAATAACTGTAAAGGATCTGTGAAACTGTAGGTATCAAAATGGAAAGAACCAAAAGATCAAGCACAAACTGATTTCAACTATTACTAGCCCCAAACTCAACCTGACCGAAATTTTGTTTTATTGCTGTTCTGATACTTTATGTTGTAAAATCTCCTTATGTGAACCGCATTGAAAGATGATATACTGTTTAATCACACGACAGGAATAAATCTCTGTGATAAACCTGATCTGTGGAAGGGCCAAAAACCCCAAACGATGCGTTATTATTTAAGATTGAATTAGGAAATTTTATTTAAATATATAATTAAATAGAAAATAAAAGTGGAAAAGAATAATTAATCGCTTCTTTTCGAGAGTACTTTTTGATTTTACGTTAAATATAGCTTTCTCATTTTGCTACCATACTAAAATTTGAATTTCTTCAGTTATTAAATCTTACTTTATTCGTAACCTGATGCAGGTTTCGTGATCAAAGGTAATCTACAAGTTTTCTAGACACCCGTTCATAGATAATTCTAAGTACGGGTTTCCTTGAGTAAAATCGTAAATTAATAACGGTTTCGTGGAATCAAGTCTACGTTACCATGACAGGTTCTCCAAATCATATTTCCTCCGATTTCATCCGCGCATCTAATTTTTCCGCACGGGCACTCGAACATTCGGATTTCATACGGGGAAAAGTGAATTAAAAGTGAAGGAAAGATTTCGGAATCCAGACTCTAGAGAGATTCTTCAAATCTCCCTAAAATTAAGTGAGGCGAATATAAAATAGCGAAAATATTCTAAATTGAGATATCTCATTTTGATTCTTCTACAAATTGCTGCTTTCACATAAAATATACTGTGGATGTACTGAACGCGAATTAAGAAGATACGATACGAAGAGGATAGAAGGTAGCGATGAGAAGGAAGTGGAAAACAGACAGAGAAACAGGAGGCAACGAAGGAAGGAGAGAAATGGAGTCGTCCGGGGAAGGCCCGAGGAGTTAGCGGTTCAATTAAATTAATTACTCCGGAATGACACGCTTGCCTGATGAGGAGGCTTGGTGGGCTCCCTCCCTTTTCCCCTTCCTCCCCATTCCCCTTTATCCTGTCAGATTTCCTTCCTCCCCGCCCCCGTTCCTTCCTCCCACCCCCACCCACACCCCTTTCTCTCCGCAGTTCGCATAAATTCCCACACGCATAAGCCTCCCTACAAGGTCCTTGCGCATTTACCCTCCGAACCCTCGGAGACCTCTACTTTGGAGCAAAAAAATATATTCCTTCCTCTCGAAGAAGTTAAGATGCCTCCTCTCCGCATCCTGCGCAAACCGAACGACTCTGCGTTTGGATCTTCGATAAATCACTCTAGACTCTATAAAACCCCCAAATTCTTGAGAGTTCCGACTCCTCCCCCCAATGTTCTCTTCGCCTCCCCTCCCTCATTTGAAAGCGTTTAATGTTCCTTTTCTCCCGAGAACTGCATCTCCCGCGGAACAATTTTGCGCCAACCGCTGAGCTGGAGTTGGGAGATTTCTTTTTTAATTTTTCCCCTTCTTCCCGCTCGGATTTCAAGAGGGTACCGAATCTTCTCCGCTCGACTCGTAGAATTTCTCCACTTCGTGGTCGCTTTTTGTTTCCACCCGTTTCGTCCCCTCAATTGCCCGCGACTAATAAATCAATTGTAATCCGTGGAATGGCTTATTCGTCGTTATGGGCGACTTTCAGCGGGGCAATATTTTCTGCCTAAAGCAGTACCATCATTTCGAATTGAATTCAATTTGTACGTCAGCCATTACTCCTCGTATTCCCAGATACTTTAAAAGCACCTTTGATGACGGTTGTTACATGATGACGCACAGGTCTACGTGAATAAATTATATCTCCATATCATGAGAAATTTCCAGACTTGCAATTAAAATAGTACTTTTGATGGATTTCCTCTAAATTTATAGCGGGAAATTTCCTATTCATTATTTACGGATTTACAGCATGAACGCAGTACAGCCCAGAAGTTAATCGCCCGTTTATCAGTTAAGTGATTTAGCAACGTTCCGTTGCTTTTAGATTGCATGGAATTACCCCGCTTAATAATTTCGGTGCACGATTTTGGATAGAGCAGTAATACAGTTCCGAATTTGCGTGGTCCGAAGCTTTAAATTTCCTTGAATTCGCCAGTTTATCAATCGTTTCTATCAAAATTTTGTTCCCATTCAAATCCTAGCAAATGTAAAGCAAGTTGCGTGAATAATTATTAACCACCAAAGGAAATAGAGAAAGATTATTAATATCTCACAATTTCTAAAGTCATACATTTAGGGCAACGTTTTCCAACTAGTTGATCGTCGCCAGATTTGAAATTACTTTTATCGGGCTATGAGAACGGCGCAAGTATAACCTTACTACTATGGCTCCTCTATTTATTAACTCACTTACTATAACATTTTTTGCATTAGACATATGATTAAGTGGTGACGTCAGCGTCCATAATTACTCTTTATATAAAAGAAGCATTTATGATATTGGTACAAATAAAACTGATAAAAATTTACGTTACGGTTTATGATTAGTAAACGCCCTTCAATAGTTCAGTCAATTTATACATCCGACCATGCAGAAGTTCATGTAGTTCTGATTTTTTTATATGTTGTTAGGACCTATGTGGGTATTAACATACCAATTTTGCAAGATCGAAAGACTTGTGAAATCTGCGCTATTCCAAAAAACAACTTTTTTTGCACTTTTTTCGGTCTTTGCTCAATATCTCCTAAAGTATGCGCCCTACAGAAAAAGTTAATCAATTGTGTATTAACTTACTTAGAGAGAGAATACCCTATCTGCTATTGACTGCCTTTATGAAGCGTCGAGGAGTGTTCTGTAAACATTTTTGATGGTGATACTTTGTTTTGAGAAAAAAAGAAGCAAAAGGTGCCTTCGGTCCATCGAGCAGTCGGACAGCAGGCACATTTCGCTGGGTTAGCAGGATAAGATGAGAACCCACTTTAGCTTGAGCGTGAGAATACGATGATAGTATGTGGTGAGTGGACGCAATGAGGTATTATATCGGTTGCGTCGACGCTAAAAATCGCAGCAAACATCGATGTAATGATCAAATTTTACAATCATAAGGTTTTACATTGCAAATTACGCAATGTAAATGAACGAAAAATAACGAGAAACAACTAACATAACTAACTAACTAACTAACATACAAAGTTTTTTTTCCTTAGTGTTATCATGGCGTTCCACCAAGTACAGCCTCTACATATTAATTTTAACTAATCCTTCAGTAAAAAATATTTAAATTTTGAAGTGATTCAGATTTATGAATGTTAAATATTAAATTCTTACTTCGCAGCACCTGAAAATGTCCTTGTCCATTTAAATATCCTCCGACCGTAGAGTAAGAGTGATTTAAATCTCCTTCGTCCTTGAGGGGTTGGCAATCAAAGTAACAACACCACCAACAACAAAAACATGCAAAAGTTACTAATAACTTGTTTCCTTAGTATATCTTTGATGTTTGTTCTGCTCAAAATTGTTGTATTTATTTTTTTTTTTCAGAAAATCACTTTTGCAAAATTTGTCTTTCATGCCATTTTCGAAGGAACTATTGGGTCTACGATCATCATTTTGAATTTAAGTGAAAGCCTAATAAATATGCTACAAATTCATTTCTTATAAATGTCCTCGTGCAATGAGTTTTTCTCAAGTTATTTGGCAAGGTACACGACTGAAACGAAAATTTTTCATTTTGTGTAAAAAATGGCCAATGTTTGAAGAGCCATATCTCGGAAGGTTCTGGACGTATGGAAATGAATTTAGACTTACAATGCAGAAAATTTTATGTACAGTTATACACAATTGATTAACGTTTTCTGTAGGGCGCATACTTTAGGAGATATTGAACAAAAACCGAAAATAGTGCAAAAGAGTTGTTTTTTTTAATAGCGCAGTCTTTTGATCTTGTAAAATTGGTCTGTTAGTACCCACGTAGGTCCTAACACCATAAACAAATCATAAATACATGACCTTTTGCAAAGTCGAACCCTTTTTTGTGTCTAATTTGACTGACTATTATGCATTCTTGTTAAAAATGCATTAGGTATCCCGTTATAAAATCTATTATCAAATCCGGTTACATAATATTCAACACTGATGTATCAGTGATTTCCGTCCCGAGACTTTGTGACCAGGATAAAGCGCGTAATCCCTCATCGGAGAGCGTTTCGATCGCTGAATCGCGTAACCTCCATCGGAACATCCTCCTCGGGGTTTTATTCCGAATTTATAAGGAAGTTGTGAACATCCGATCCAAATCCATTCTCGCGAGCTCTAAATATTTTCCCTCAAACACGGAATGCCATTCTGCTTCTTGGCACACGGAGTCAACACGGGAAATACATTCCCAGACCGATGAAATCGCATTCCAACCTCATTTTCTTCCCTCTCCCCCATTACTCCCATTCACCATTTCCATCCTCTCCTTCCATTTTTAAAGCGCAAATCGGTCCGTCCTGCCTCGCGTCTCTTCCGCCTTCCCCATCTCATTTGTTTCTCTTTTTCGTCTCATGTACTCCTCCATCCTCGGCAACATGACAATCCCCCTCCTTGCCATCCTCGTGAGTGAGGTTAAAAAGGTTGAGATAGTTAGACGGGACCTCCTAATTAATGGACCGTCCCTTCCCTCCCTAAAAAATGCCTCCGTTTCTTCACCCCTTTCCCTCCCATCGCCCCACCCTTTCCCTTCCTCCATCCTTCGCTACCCGAACTCCTCTTCCGAACCCCAAACGGTGATTTCCGAGCACGCCCTTGTCTATTCACCAACGCCTTTACCATTCACGGGCATCGTCCCGTCATCATCACTGTAGAAATAATTCGGTGGCGTCGAGGTTGATTATTCGGCCGCGATCTATGTACATCGGCCTCTCTCTCTCGTTACACCTCATTTTTTCTTTTTCCTTCTCTCCCCTCTCTCTCTCTCTCTGAATCACCGGGAGACTGAAAAGCGAGGAATGACCGAGAGCGAGGGAAAAAGAATAAAGCGATGAATAAGTGTGCGGAGAGAGAAAAGCGGATTATAAGCCGTGAAAAAATATTCTGCGGTAAATATGTTTGCGCGTAAGAGAAACCTACGGAATTTAATTAAAACCGAGTTTCGAGGGAGGAAAATAACCTTTTTGGGGAAAAAAGGTGGCTGCAAAATGAAATTTATTAACGCGAAGGATATCAAAAACTTAAAGGAACTTCGCTGGAGAAACAATAGACGGCGTAAACGGCCATAAACGTAAAATTTAAGAATTCGTATATCAAGATACGTATAAAGTCTTGAGCCAAAATCATCATTTGCCACGTACAGGCTTTACCACGATACTACTGAAACTGTAAGGACGATATTTGGAGTAATAAGTAAACTTTTTTTCGTTTATCTCACGTGTGATTCATAAGGCGTTTTAATTATTCCTTTTACGAATATAGAAACTGGATAGTGTATATTCAACCTCCATGGACTGTTCCGCATCTCAAGTACTACGGAAAACACGAATTTCTGTTTTGATATTTTGAGATTTACTTATTTAGGTGATGAAAGTTACTATATAAATATGTCCAGAATCTAAATCGGACTACTTTCAAGTTGGGCGTTGGCAAAACTTAATTCCATGTTCGGCTCGCTCATTATAGAATTTCTGGTTTGCAGTTTCTTTAGTTACATTTATGCAAATTATCTTTCATATAAATTCCTTACAAGTACTTTCAATTAAATCATCGGAATTAAAAGCACGAATTTTCGGGAAAGTTATCATCTTTCGGACGTCTTATCAGTACTACTTTTCTACGGGATTTTGGGAATATCGTTAGGTCTGATGAATTCTAACTCGGAAATTCTCTTCTCCAATTTCGAAATTGTTTTAAGCTAATGGAAAGCGAATGGAGTGGTTGCCAACTTTTCTCATCTTCCTAACTTTTACTCTGAATTTGCCTGCATCTTCCCCGCGGCTTATCTAGCTATCTAAACGTCCCACGTGTTGCAGAGGTAGCGTAGCGTATCCGCTTCTGCTGTTTGTCCCTTAGTACTTAAAAATTCAAAATTTTAGAATTATAAGGTACTAAAAAGATTATAGCTATTGTAGAAACTATTTTTAGTTGATTTACCAAAGTTTGCATACTCTACAAGAAGTGTTGGAAACCTGTACAGCTAATTAGGTTGTGCGTTCGGCAGTAGTGCCGGATTCGATTCCTGGTGGGGGGCAACATTTATTGGTGTTCACCTAGCAGTGTGATGAATATGGGTAGCTGAACATTAACCACTGTAAGTTCCTCCTGGCTAGGCCATATCACTCAAATGGATGATGCGTTATATCTTGAATTTACTTGATGAAACATGTAGAGTAGTAGTATTGTTAAAAGTGCTTCGACAGCTTAGGTCATTTCGCACGTAGGCTCCCACCGAGGATCGAACCCGGGACCGCTTTCACCGAAGTCGAACGGGTAGCGCACAAGGGCATCCGGGAGCCCAAATACATGTATAATCTGTGTTCATTGTACTCGAATATGGCTTTCAATAAAAAAGTTCCTCCAGGAATTAACACCTTCCAAGCTGTTCACAAAGGCTAGCATTCAATTGAATTCCATAGACGCAGTTCACAGCTATTCTTAACGGCGAATACGTAGTGATGAAGGTGATAACATCCCCATAGAATCTCGAAATCCCTTAACAAATTCGAACCATTGCATTGGCGGGAAGAGATGATACTTTGCTAAATTCGCCAGTCCATGTCCATTCAACATACAAAATTTTCGTTTTAGTACTGATGATAAGGTTTAATTAAATAAAGTAATTTGTAAGGAATTATACATAACTTTTAATCTGCAAAAAATTCAACTTTTCAAATTACAAACGAGAAATGATTACATAATGGGCGAGCAAAAATAGGTTTAAGTATTTCCAACGGGCGACTTAACATTAATCCTTTATCTTTGTGGATACATTTTATATATTTACTGTCATACTTGTAAAATTTTCAAAAGCCAAAGCTGAAATTTCTGTTTTCCGTAAAACGAGTTGCCTTATTATCAATGATTGTTAAAAATACAAATTCGGTAATTTATTTTATTAAATGCCGATGTTTTAATCTGATGAAAGCAAAAGGAGTGGCCCTTTGAAACCCAATTCATATAAACTATACGAAATTCTTGCGTGATTCGACAAGATTTGTTTACTTTACAGCAATGTACATCACCTAAGTTGAATAATGAAGAGCATACATAAATAATAATAAATAGACATCTCTTCTTAGGGGAAATTGTGGCTAAAAGTATCCTCTTCCATTCAACTCATCATCATATTTACTACAGTTTTGAATATATTAATCAGTGATAATCAGAGCAATTATTAGAAGAAATATGGGTATAACCTACCGATTATAATAACTAAAATATGCAAAAGAACACGAAAATATTACATAAATACACAGTCGATAAGCACATCAATAAGCATTGCCAACTTTGTAAAAGATAAGTATTGCCAATTTACAGAAAATAAATTCATAACGAAATAGACAAAAAACGTATGCAATTTAATACATTATAATACTAAAGATAAAAATATATATTTAAATAGAAAACAATATACAAAATTCTTTTACAGCTATAAAGGATTCACGGAATACCTTAAATAAAGTAATAATCATATAAAAATACTAAGATTTGAAGATTATGTGTTAACTATGAGGACTAGAATGAGAAACGAAAAGATAGGAAAGGAAATAGCGTATGGTTGAAAAAGTGAGGAATGTTCGTCATAGCTCATGGAATAAGGCTGAGAAGACTTGGAACTCCACAAATACATCGTATTAGAACCTAAGGCCATAAGAAGCAAAAGAGGCTGAAATACTTTAGGACGAGAAGAGAGAGAGAGAAAAGAATTCGGAGTAAACATAGAGACTGAAGCGGAAGAGCAGCTTTAATGCGGAAATGAAAGCAGAGGAAAGGAATGGACGAAAAGAGCACCTTCGGAATTGGGGGAGTCCGAAACGTCGGAAAGAGATAAGAGAAATACGCTGCGAAGGTAATATAAAGGAGTGGAAGAGGAAGCGAGATGAGAGAGGATAGAAAGGGATTGTGAGAAGATGCGGGCGACGAGAATGAATGGCAGTGAGCGGTTGATTCGGCGAAGATAGGAGGGACTGTTTAATAAAGGACCTCTGACCCTCATGGGAAATAATAACCCCACCGAAACATTATTATATAAATTCAAGGCCAATATGAGGCGTGAAAGTATGCACTCAAATTGTTAATCAAGCCGTAAACACTCGTTTCCGCTCCAAGTAGACCATAGTGAGTGATGATAATAGAGACGACTTGGTTTCCTGAAGGGAAACAGTGCCGAGTGGTTTAGATAAAAGACAACGTCCCAAAATAAAATGTTACGCAAAGTCGAAGGCTTAACGTCGTAATTATAAACAGAAAACACTGGTAAATAACATGTTGTAGAGGGAGTAGCTATTAGACCTTAGAGGCTCTTAGCATTTAAACATCCTTCGATTAAAATAAATGATGAGGTAAGTTTACTGAGTTCCAAAATTATATGTACTCTTCACTTTTATTAGTAAAACGCATGACATAGTTGAAAAGATAGTAATTATGATTTTCACTTTTCAAGTGAAATAAATATCAATGTATTTAAGTACGATATAAAACATCTTATTTGGGGGAAATTAACGTACAAAAACTCACATTAATAAGCCTATTACATACTGTGTTATTATACATTTGATAACTGTTAATTGTTTCAGCGATCACATAATTCTGATGTTATACGTCGCAAGATAGTCTAGGAAAATGTATAAAAATGAATGTATCTTCGAATTGTAAGCATATCTATATCCGAATCATTACGAAATATCCTGTTGCATTATTATTGCATTATCCTCTGCAAAAAGGTTTGCCAGTAGTATTAATACTTCTACTTCTAATAGCTTTTATGTGGAACTTACAACCAACTGGCAGATTTTCGAGAAATGGGATATCAGTAAAAATTTGGCAATAGTACATAGCCCTTAAAAAACTGAGTTTAAAGATTCTTAGGAGTTAAAAATTACGATAGCAATTTAAAATATTAGTGTGTGTGTGTTGACAGAAATTCTAATAAAATATTGAAAGTATCTTTAGTTGTATGGTATTGATAGAAATTTGCGCTAATACCACCATCAATGAATAAATTAATTTTAGCGTAAGGTGATGATGTATTCGATATCGACCGATAAGAATCCTTCATCGTTGGCCGCCCCAAAAGTTTTGATCCATACATTAGCAACGAGCGTATCCTTAGACTTGTACTCGTAGTTTTTCTTGTGATCCAACTCTGCAAAACGTTCAATCGCACAAAATATAAATATTATTATGCAGTAAGTCAGTACGTACTTTTTTCAACTAAAATATCATGAGTAAGTTTATGCTTGTATATTCTTCTCCCCAAACATAATGATGAAAGGTAAAAATAAACCTTCCCTCCTTTCCTCTCTTCACAAAGGTAAGGCCTCTCCAGACTTCACAAATAGAGACAGGATATTCACCAGATACACATTACTCAATTGCATACTTTCTTTTATCTCATCGCAATTATATAAATGGGTTGGGGAGTTAAAATGTGGTTCGTGGAGTTTTAGATAGATACCAAATCCGTAAAGGTGCGTAACTGTTCACTAGTTAGAGAAAGGTGTTACTCAATTACGCCAATCCAATTATTGTGGTTTAAATTTTGGAATCCAGTGATCAATTATTCACAGATATCATTATTCACAAAGATTAATTCACATTATTAACTCGTGAAGCATTTTTTTATTTCTACTGAGGAAGAAAGAAATTATGTTTACGCTGTTTCCTTGGCTGTGAGATTTTGGATAATAGTGGTAAAGAAATGAAAACTAAGTATTTTCCTTGACACTTTCCATTTAGGTGATATTATTTATTTAGGAATAACTACTATTGTCAAGATATTCCGCCTTTATGAAGATCTCCACCAAAATATGCTGCGTTTTAGTGAAATATTGCCAAAGAAATAATTTCATGAATAATAATTTATCATAATAAACGACAAACGGGAGTGATTGGTTTGTGTCTCAACGCGTAATTTAGAACGAAAATCGGTAAGTGAGGTAAACTGCTGCATCTTTGTGGCATCATGTCATGTTTTCATAGAAGAATGACATATTTCATTTATGGAAAAATCCCACAGCTATCAGAGTCAGTCTCCTTTATTGAAAATCGATTAATTTAATTGAATTTGCAGAATATGTATTTTTTCAGCGATTTCAGAATGGTACAAATGATGGAAAACATTTAGAGCTTAAGCTTTCTGTGAGCATCCTCACAATTTATTGCAAAAGTGGAACAATTCAACGAAAATTAATAGCTGAATTGGAGTTGTGTTTTTCAACATATCTCGTAGTGATTGAACGCTTTTACGCGTTACTCCCACCTTCCTTTTATAAAAGGCTCTAATCCTATGATAAATTGAAATATCGACCGTTTAAAATATTTGATAACTGTTCATGATTTCACGATAATTCTTCATGCCAATACATCTGATTCACCCTTCCACAATGGATTCATCATCATCATCATCATCATCACCATGATTATATAATCACGCCTCGGGATTGTGTGTCAAATATGAAATCGAAGAATCTGGTTTTCTCCACAATTGTAAATTTTCATTGTGAAAAAATGTGATTCAATTTACACCAGTGAATAAGCTTATAGGAAAAATGTTAAATAGTTATTGAGGATAATTAAATATTCTGAACGAAAATACAAGGCTTTTAAGGGATAACAACTTCATCGGGAACTTTTCCCAAAATTTAAGAAATTATTCAACATCTTCCATTGGAATTGTTACTTTTAAGTTCCTCACCCTCAGGACATAAAAATACGAAAAATATTGACTATCTACACTTCCAAAAAATCATTCAGTTTTAATTGGAAGAATAAAGACTGTGAGAACGTATTGCTAAATAGTTACTCCTTCCTTTCCTAAATCAAAGATCTGTGAACTTTCAAACTTCTCCGTCTAACTCAGAGAGAATTTGCGGTAATGTTTCATATGAAAAGCAATACATTTGTATCAATTCTATGTCGACTTGGAAATCTTTGCTCAATCAAGCATTATACTCGCCAGTAATCAGTGAATCGAGAGCAACTCTACGAACTCACGTATCCAGATGATTTCTTTTATTTTTTCCTTTCATTGCTCATCATCTATTACTTCTCATTTTTTAATTTAATTATTTGCTTACTTTTTATATATATCCATATGTATCCGCCCTCCTACCGTCTTCCTCTCTACCTCTTTTAAGATTGCTAGTTCTTAATACCCAACAAGAAACGAATGTGCCGATTTGTCATCGCATCAGGTGAAACAGAAGTAATGATAAATATATGCTGTACTTATTTTTGATAGAGTTATTTCTTCAAAACCTACCTGTATGCATTTTGGGTTTCCTTCTTATGAGAGCTTTTCCTCGGAAACGTTCGGATTAGGAGTTTCTCCTGCAAAAACAATCTTTCTGCGTTTCTTTGTAAGTTCTGACGCAATTTGGTTATATCAAATCTAATGTATTAAATTACTGTTTATCTAAACAGAGCAATGCTACACAATAATTTCAGAGGTTACGTAAACGAGCGACCCATGGAATCTTGACCTCACCGAGGGATGAAAATAGTGACGATATTCTTGTACATGCCCTCACATTACTTTGAAATTACCTTAACAATTTTTCTTCAAGACTTATGAGTCACAAATATTTCGCGTTTTCTCGATTGATACTGAGGTAACTATACTTTCTTATCAAATTAAGGTCATGATGTACCACGTTTGGAACAGATAAATAAAACAGATAAATTGCAGTGATAAAGTATGAACTTCGACAATAGATTCAATAACCGAAGACAGATTAACGTAATTGCAATCATCATCATTGTACTAAATGAAAAGACTTTACATAATTTGGGTTATTTTCTTCATACTTCAGGCAATTTATTTTGCAAAATGTTCAACACATTTCAGGTTTCGAGAACCTCCTTTCTTTCGTCTCTTTAAGGAGGGAAATTCTGGGCGATAAAATTCTGCAAGGCCTCTCATCCCAGAAAATATCTGTGCGACCCCTAATCGAAAATTTTACAGCCACGTGTTGAATGAGATATTGAATCAGGCTGCAACCTGATGACGTGCAAAATGCTCTCCGCCCTGTAATTCTAAACAGTTGCTAAGATAGCCGTAACTATACCATTGTGAACAAGTCATCACCTCCGGGTTTACTGCCGCATCGGAGAGAGAGATATAGAGAAGGGTTGTGCAGAGTGTAAGATGAGAGGGCTTACGAGACCTGAACGACGAGGCTGTGTGTAATAGGAAGAAGAGGGGAAGAGGACGGGGAAGGATTAAGGCTAAAGGCGCGTAGAAGAGGATGAGGATGGTAGGTTCATTCCAAGAAGGAGGAGGAAACGAAGAAGTGTCTCAGGGGCGCCATTTAGCGGAGCTCCCATCCCTGAAGTACACTTAGGGTCCCAAATAAGGTGGGTATGAGGTTTAGCGACGGAAAGAGAGTGTGTGGGAGGGATATAAGGCGGTGAGGAATAGGGGTAGAGTGAAAGCGGAGGGAACGAGAAAGTGAGAGAAGGGATGAGGATGAAGGAGAGAGGTGTGAAGAGGAGGTGAATCTTGTGAGGGTTTGTAGCGGAGAGGGGATGATAAGATGAAAACTGTTTGAGATTCTCGCGGTCTTGATGGTGTCTTTTCTTAGCTCGATGAGAGATAGGGCGCTATCAGCACCACACACGTTTGAAGGGGTTGATGGAGCGATTCGAAAGGCATGCGTGTGATTTCCCCCAAGTGCTGCCTATCATGAGACCCTCTTCTGAAACGCCTCTCTCTTGCCTTCCGTTTTCTCAAGGAAGAGGTAGCATGAAGGATGATTTTCCTTTGGGAATACATTGGCCGTCGCATTGAGACCACACACATTAAGAATATATCGATGTAACATCTCTTATACGGTTTTTTCTGAAAGGAATTTCAAAGATCAGAGAAAGGCTAATTTTTTTAACAAACACTTGCGAAGATACAGAAATTGTTCACCTCAACAGGTGAGTAAAAACGATTAACCCTCTTCTCTAATTTGCGAGATAATAAATAGCTTATTCATTATTAATTCCTTAGAATCTGGAAAAGAAACGATCGATGTTTAATCAAGCGAACTGTCATATATTATCCATTTTTGGTTCCTCTTGCCAAACTTTACTTTATTTGTCCATAGAATTTTGAATTTTTTTTTACTCTTTCATCACTGTCGGCCACGCTGTATTATGAGTAAATATTTAATTCACTCATTTTAAAGAATGATATAATCAATTAAGAATAATATTATAATTTATAAATTAATTTAGCTTTATCACACACCCTTTTTAAATCTGACAATGGATTCATCATCATCATCATCATCATCACCATGATTATATAATCACGCCTCGGGATTGTGGGTCACATATGAAATCGAAGAATCTGGTTTTCTCCACAATTGTAAATTTTCATTGTGAAAAAATGTGATTCAATTTACACCAGTGAATAAGCTTATAGGAAAAATGTTAAATAGTTATTGANATTAGTCTTCGATTTCAAGCCCACCTCCTGATTTACATGTCCCAAGATTGATTTATAGAGATTTTATGATAATCCGAATTTTAATTAATCTCTAATCTGTAAAGGTACTATTATCTTTATAATCTACTCTATAGTTCACAATTTTATGAATCAGCTCATTTTAATAACTCCATTAAAATGAATGATACGTTATGGCAATGCTTGTATTTATTTAAGCCTTGCTGACTCTTTTTCCTTTTAACTAAGAGATGCTGGGAAGCATAATTTTTACCCAACTCCATTGCTTACAAAATGAAAAAAGGAACGCAAAAACTGAAAATGAGGTTTTCTCTGACATCATAGAAATGCAATTTCTCTCGACAAATTTCCTTTTATTGCATAAAAAATACGCGATTTATCGAAGTAGTGCTACGATGCACTTCGATCTAACGTATATGAAAACGCTTTTAATATATTTATAGATATGGAAGGAATTTTTACGCTGATTTTAAATATGTAAATCAACACTAAATTGATTCATTAAAATTTGCTGAACAGTTATTTTCCACAGAATTAAAGTAATCTTAAATTTCAACCGGCGCGTCAGTTTCCAAAATCTTTAACGGAAGTCGAAATTTTCATAATCGCTTCTTATGAATTCATTTCAAAGAAACTGAGGGCCAAGAATTGAAACAAGATACTCTTGACAGCTCGTGGGAGACTGATGGAATCGAATCATAGGGAATGGAAAGAGGAAAGGGGAATCGAAGGAATTGCATTAAGATCAGATTTAGAGGCGACTATGGTATATCGACCTCCCTGACGAGACTGCAATGCTGTCAACACATCTACATGCCTCCCCTTCCTCCATCTACCACTCACCCTCCTTTCCTTTCCACCTTTCTCGCTTAACCACTATCTCCCCCCAATTCCTATTTCCCGATTCCAATTTTAGGTGGCGTTGGATATTCTCATGCCAAAAGTCCTCTCTTCAGCGGCCACTAGTCAAAACGGAGACACATCGTATAAAAGTCGTGACTCCCACCCCAACCCTTTCCCACCACACCCATTAACCGCAGCGAAGAAGGCGTACACACGCACAGGCTAACACAGGAGGAAGAGATGAAACTCTGGAAGCTCCATAGCGACACAACCCTACTTGACAGGAAGCCAAGAGTAAAATTAACTTCTTCGCATTTAGGCCCATTTATCTCCTCTGGATGAGCGGAGAAAATATCGCGACAATAATCAGCGGTTAGGCAGTCTAAAGACCAAATTCATCCATAGGGTGTAGATGAGGGATTTTAATTTTGAATTTACTGAATGGATATTTGTAAATCCGTGATTTAGTAAGGGAACACTGGAAATTTAATGATCTGATATCTCTGACAAATTCCTTACGTGTACTTATTACACCCATAGCATTCTGGCTTAGAAATGATGGGAAGAGCAAACCGCCTTACTCCTAATCGCGTCATTGCCTCTCCGAAGCATTTTGTAGCTGATGGTGGAAGGGGTGAGTATCCAATCAGCATTCGGGTGATATAATTACAAACAATGACATAAATATGATCCTTATATTGCAAAACCATGCCGTTAAATATTAAAACAGATTGAAAGATCGAGAGTGAAGGACCTGTTCTTTAATTTTCACCGAAATAATTCTTATATGGATATAATTGTTATTGTGTCTAAACTTCGTCCTAAAAATCATTTATACAATAATAATATCCCTAATGGAAGTTTTTGTACAAAGTAAAATAAGAATAATAATTAGAATTATGTTCGTCTTTTGTGCAAACTTCGTTGAAATTCGAAAGCAATTAAACGATTTTTGGCTTATAAGCATGAGAGAAACATTTCAAAAATCATCCTTTACCTATTTTTATCACATCTGTTTGATCTGATAAATCCTTTGCGATCTTCCTTGTTGCTTGACCAAGCAGTGTGATGAAGGATTGCTCCTATTATATACATGGGATAAGTCTGGCAACACAAGGTTGAGATAATTTCCCCGAGAAACACCCTACGTTATCGGAAATTTAAAAAACGTGTGGGTCCCCTTAGAGGAAACATGAGATGGGGAAGGCAAGGAGAGTGGTGAGAAGCAGAGGAAGGAATGGGATCGAAAGGGAGGAAAAGGGGGAAAGTTTGAAGGAAGAGTTGCAGATGTGGGAGGAGTTTGCGAAGGATATTTTCTAGACCTTCAGACGGCGGTAAAGGGACGGGTATCCCGGTGGCGTCCAACCGAGCGTCGTAATTTCCAAACGGGATCCCGTTGTCGAGGAAGAGACAAAACGCACAACGGATGTGCTCAGGTTAATGCGAACGGCTGCTTTGGTCCATGAACGGCTTTGAAAAAGAGTATTCGTGAAACAGAACGTTTCAATTACCAGTGGCGTATCCTCGTATTTCCTGAACGCCTCATGAGCCCCGAGATTTATGATATATCTCTATGTTGATAAAATATAGTATAATGGTTCTTTGATCTTTCCGAAGAAGTTAAGCCAAGGTTATAGAAATAACTTTGAAGAATGTGCCTTAAGGCAATACACCGCGAAGTTGAGACTTGAACTAGTGAATACATTTATATGAATAACGTGAAGCGGATAAAAACCTATTCACAGGAGGAAATTCCATTCCATTGCCAATTTAATTTATTTATTCATTAACAATTCGATGCAATTTGGTGAGATTGGAACAGTTGAGAAGGCGTAAGAAAAATGATAATAAAATTAGTCCAAAGACGGGAAGGAAACCCCTCAAAAACGTCCCATATACTCTTATATAAACTCGATAGTTAGGATTTACTATAAATAAACATATTTAACTCCATAAAAGTCTTAGTCCCGCTCGTATCTATTTTTGAATCGAAAGCATCCCTTTACAAAAAGGATATAAATATGGAAACTTTATCATAATTGTATGTGAGGCACGATGTTAGGAATTATTGGTACGTTTGATTTTTCCGTTATAACAAATTCTATCATTTTTAATCATCATTCTCTTCCTCGCGTTGAAATGTGCCAATATATATGTATGGTAGGCAAAGTAAATTAATCGTCTCAATCAAGTGACGCACATAAAAAACAATTTTTCTGCTAGAAAACTTCCAGTACATTGATCAAGCTGAATCTTATTCGTTTCTGAAATGTATTTCAAGTCTATGAAGCTTATATTTTTCGCAAATGTGTAATCAGCTGATTTTTATGAGTATTTTCTTTAATCGGGCAGATTGTGTGCATCAACTATGATATATAAAATGCCTTTCTAATATTTGTCGCTGAATTTCAAGGCGCGATGGATTTTTAAACATTCCAATGTAAATGTTAAACCGCAATCCATTCATTACTTCTCCTATTCGTAAAAGGAATTTGTGCCAATCTTTCATAAACGTATGAAGAAAAATCTGACTACATGAAAAATATCAACAAAGATCTATTGGATTTTGAGCATAGAGGATGTCCAATGAGTCCTTTAATGTTTCCAAGAGAATACCTTCGGATCAATGCGATGAATTTGAAGAATTCAACAGAGACAATAGGAAGCCGTGAGTAAAAAAGAATAACACAGTAACAATTTTGAATTGATTTAATATTTAATGAGGACGGGAGGTAAATCTTACTTTTGACTCTAAAGTCTCTAGTGTATTTAGCTTAGTTTAAACCTATAATGCATTGCACTGTTTTACTCTACGAGCGTCACCTGGGCCTTAAAAATACAGTGGCGGCATCATACACAGCAGAAAAAAAAGTTGGAGAAACGGAGAACTTTTAATGGCCCCCTTTCCCGCAATTCCCTTCTCCTTTCTGTCCAACTCCCATTTTTGCTGCTTCCCTCAAGCAACTCAAGGGAGGAGAATTTGGCCTCAGTGGGATTGAAAAAGAACATCTCTCGGAAATTCGCTCTTATCGCTTTCAACATCCGCTCTAGCAGTGATTTAAGGAGAAAAATTATGTGTACAAGATCGATAAGGATAGCACTAATTTATGAAAGGGAACTGGAAAAATAGATGTTTAAATTTTATTTTCCTAAGACTAAAATAAAAGGGTAAAATATGCGAGATGAGATAATAGTCGCCATATTAGAACTTCTGATTTTTCAACAGGAATATCACATTAACACAGGTTAGATAGGTAAGGGATAAATAAAAAAAATTAAAGTTTAGTTATAACATTGCATTAACAAAAAAGACAGGACAGAGTAATTTAACTCAGATACTGACTCCGACAAAAGCGTAAGGATTCTTGTTTGATTTGGCGAGTTCAAGAGGAGGAAATATCCCTTAAAAATCAAATTGACCTCCACTGAATTCTTTATTTGAAGGAAATGTTTCAGAATGATTCTAAATTGAAAATAATGTTATAAAATATGTAATAAGTACATTTAAGATGCTGAAGAATAAAGAGTGAGTTACAAGTTTTTAATAATTCATTGAGAAAAAGTAGTCGGTCTCTATCCACAAAATGCGTTGTGCGTAAAAAATACAACCATGAGATATCAAAGTGTTTGTGACCTATATTAATGAAACTGTTTGTAACATAGATGAATTAATCAGTTTAAAAGTACTTGGTGTCACATCAAATACGTCTAATACTAATTAGTGTATTTCTTCCAACGAGATATTTTCACTCACAAGTATATATGACTCTGAACTTCCTGAAAAACTGGAATATTTTTCACACTTGTTATTCCTTTACATTAAGCTTGTTAAGCAGAAAATAAGTTTTTAATTCACATTTTCAATTTAGTGCGAATCCTAGGCGATTAGGAAACTGCACGAAGGTGCTGTAAATTAGTGAATTCCCCATATTATTATCCATAAATCATGGGTATAATTTCTTTTTATTTTATCTAAATTTAGCCAATCATTCTCATAACTAGGCTAAAGGAGCCAAATTGAGCATCTAAATACATTTCTATACGATCATGCTAAATAATATGACAAATATTTCACATGTGATAGGACAGAGGTAGGGAACTAATATATCGCATGTACATTTGTGCTAACTGGGATACTATTTGGCAGCACTTGAGTGAGGTATCACCTACATGCAAATAGTTGAAAATCCAAGTTGTATGAAAGAAAACAATTTATTAGCTCAATAATACTAAGAAGAATATTTTCCTACTATGTTCACCTACCACAATTAATAAGATTGGGAAACGAAATATCTATACACCTGCTTTCAGAAAGCGAATAAAAGGTTGCAATGAATGCCTGAAAATGCTCCATGAGGTCTGAAAACTGCCGGTCCCCCTGATCTGATATGAGATATCAAGATAGTAGAGAATGAAATAAGCTTCTAAATAAATTTACACGAAGATACTTTAGTCGAGTTTTTATAAAAATTCAAAACACAAGGTATATCCTCAGGACGAAACATAATAGTCAAGAGGAAATTATATACACAAGTCGTAGAATTTTACTTTTCTTCGCTCTTATCTTAAAAATATGACTATACATAGTATTCGTTAAATTTAGATGAAACTAATTTGGCGAGCCAACAACAATATTACCTTAGGATCATGTGGATAGTGTATATTAACTTTCATGACGATTTCTCAGGTTTAACGATTGACGCTCTTCCCTTTGATGTTTTTCACGGATATTCTCGACGGTTGTCAACATAATAATTCAAAAACAGTTTCCCGATCTAATTTCAGATAACTGTATTCTCCTCAGGTAAACTTCCTCTGCGGTCGAGATGAGAAAAATGTAATCCTGTGTCTGCAGGAGGCGCCAGGTATTTTGAAAACTTACCTCAAGAAAAAGTAGCTCCCTCGTCGCCGGAAGACACGGCTCTTTACAGAGCACTAGCGGAAGCACCCGGTTTTGCTCGAAATAGGAGAATAACGCGAGTAACGTCATCGCTTTTTACAAAAACAGGTGCAACAAAGGACGATGGCATTAATACAATTTAATTTGAAGCCTGAAATATACATGGGATTACTTAAATTTAAAATGTCTCAGATCAATATAGAATATTTTTAAGAAAGTTAAAGCGAGGCTGCAGCGCTGTTACGTAATACTTAGGTACTAAGGAAAAGACACAGCTGAAGGTAAACATATGAAACGTTTTCAAATATAAGTAATGTTTGCATCTTCCATAAGAAACGTGTCCAGCAATTTAAAAAGTAGTCACATTAGGTTCGTGATATTCTTATGTAATATTACGAAGTGTAAGAAATTTCACCATTCTGATCCACATTAAAGAAGTTATTTCTTTAACTTGTTACATAAACTGTATGTAAACTTACCTAAACAGGTCTTCATTTTATATAACTCTTACTGTCCATTATTTAATGAAAACGTGAATAGAAATATAGACAGAAACCTCATGATTTTTTTACTTTTTCATATTAGAAGAGATTGTTTTACGCTCATGGAGGTTACGAGTGGGGTAGATGGAATAAATAGTGGAGGTTGAAAGCAATCAGATAAGTGCTTTTAGGGATATGAGTAATGGATGCCTTGTTACGTAATGGCGAACGTTTGAATGAAACTATCGAGGCATACTTTCTGAACGAAAAAATATTCAACATAGCTAAAAGAAATATGAATTCCATCTTGTATTAAAGAAATAAATTTTCATTTGTTATCAAATGACTCTCGTACGATCCTTCAATAATTATAGCATGAAAAATTCAAGAGATCTAATAAATCGCTCTTGTTAAGAGTTTTATCACTTAAATATTTTAGTTTCCCTTACCCGAGTAAAGGCTACAAAATTCCGTCTTTTGTAGACGATCGTGCAAAATGGAAAAATAAAAGATGTTCTGAATTCAAAATAACAATTTCAATAAGGGGCAATTCTGTTTCGATATTCGCATTTTGTCTAACTTTTTGTAAAATTTTAGAAATTCAGTTATTAAAATTGGAGATACAAGAAGAAAAAACACTAACAAACAATTTTTTATATAGGGAGCAATTTAAACTTACTAGATATGTCATATTCCTTAGATACGGAGCTCTTACTTCTACGAGTAGTGATTTCTCCATTATTAATTTTTCTTGAAATGCTTATGAGGACATAGTACATCATCATCTTCCATACATTTAAATCGACGTTTTTTTCTGATTAGGTCATTGTCTATGAGTGTGTATGGCAATTAAGAAGAGTTTAAATGCAGTAACACCTAATAAAAGATCTAGGTCTCCTTAATTTCAATTAATATCGTTAATTTATTATTTACTGCTATAATTTAGATTTGAAATTTCACTAAAATAAAGCTAAAATTCTAGCGGGATAACCGCAATCTAAGGGATAGCTCAATGCACAGCTCTACGGCCGAAGCATGCGGAATTTTATATGCAATAGAAAAACCATGCCATTGCCATGCTTGGCATGCAAAGCGCAGTAAAACTTTCATTTTTATAACCCTTTTTTATGGCCTCCAGATTTATTTTTACGACGAGCGCTGTCAACTGCAATTCAATGGAGTGAAAAGAATGCAAATGAAACCGGGCGATGTCGTTTGCTCATCGCCTCCTTCGTCTCTCTTTTCGAAAAGAGCGAAATCGACAGCGTAATGAAGCGCGGTTATGCATAAAAGGAAATGATTTAATCGAAGGGGTAAAACTGTGGGAAGGACTTACAGGTGAGTAATTAGGAAAAAAGGGAGCCGATTCTTTGGTCGCCGAGGCAACCGTCCTAGCCACAGTCGGCGCGCCTAAACAGCATAAAGACGGTGGGAGAGCGTGTGTTTGATAAAGGGAGAAGAAAAGAGAATGGGAAGGGAAAACGGATGAGAGAGAGATGGGCGACCGGAGGTGAGCGGTGGCGAATAGCTGGCCGTCTATGAGCGATGCGGTCCTGTTCGACCCGGTGGAGATTCATGGCGCACAGGAAGGGTGCTTTGGGGTGGTGTGGACTCAGGGAAAGGGTTGAAGGGCGGAGGACTGTACGGAAGAGCTTGGGTGAGTCCTACGGGAAAACGGGGGAGGAGAGGGCCAAGACTGAGAGCTGGATGGGGGCGATCGCCATCTCCTTCCGGAGCGATCCGTCTTGAGGGACGGACAGCGCCAGAAATAGAGGGAGAAGGAGGAGAGATGCCCTAATGCAGGTAAGGAAAAGCAGGAAAGAAATGAGGTGCTGGTCGCGGAGAGGGAGGGTGAAAACAAGGATAGAGTTCGGAGAAGAGCGGGAATAGAAGAGGGGAGGCGTGGGCGAGAATGAGCTGGGAGGACCGAGAAAGAGAAAAAAGTGTAAATGAGTGGCCCTCGTTTGAGCTGTGGGAGTTGAAAGGAAGCAGCGGCGGGGCCCTTTGATGAACCGCGTTGTTTATCTCCGTCCATTGTGCTGTAAGGCTTCCGCTCAAGTCATTTCGTCATGAGATAAATAAAATAAATATTACCGCGCCCTTGGTGAAATTTCAGTCGTCCGCTGATGACCGAGGATTGCTTTGAAGTACGCGATATCATTATCCAAGTGATCCATCAACTTCGTACCTCCGAGACATGTTATGTGTTTCCTTGGGCACGCTACGACTGGCGTTGCCCTTGTTTTGAAAACCTTTTATTCTGTTGTTAATTTCAGCTTTTGGTGCTCTAGTCTATCACTCTTTTTACTTTTATTCAAGCTCTTGGAAAAGCTCCAGTAACACACGAAATATCGAAAACTACATCTTCTGTCAAGTTCTGTCACACCCACCATGAAACAGGATTCAGTTTACAGCTTTCGGAGCTAATCCACAGGAGTGGTACTATCAGAGTATTTAGAAATGTAGTTCTAGCGTGAATGAAACTCGGTCTAGAATTCTGAAAGGCTAGACGTTTGGTATTCAAAAACTATTATCTTATTCATTATTCTGATCTATTTCAGTTCAAAAATAAGAACTCTAGTGCACCAATAAAATTACACATCATATAATAATAACTATTTAACGCGCTCTACATCAAATACAAAAATGGCTTGATGGAATAAATGAAATTTCATCCTTATAATAATAGCTAGAGTTCTATTAATACAATTTGTAAATAATAAGTTAGCCTGACTTAATAGTACATTTTCGATTTGTGGAATAAGGCTCTCTAGTCTATGTAGTGATATTCAAGATAATCTACAGAAAATCATTATTTTCGTCTGATTATCTCTTCGTTTAATTATCTCAAAGTTTTCCTTTTAAAGTAATTTCAAACTATATTTTTCATTTATTTTTCACTAATGAACTACTGTTCGTAATTTAAGGAAATTTATATGTCGTTATAATTATTAGCTGTAATAAAGCTTCAAAAGATATTCTTAATTCTCTTTTGTAATAAAATCGCACACTTTTATTTGTAAAGCCCTCGAAGGAATCTATTAAATTACATTCATCGTCTACTTCAAGAATATTAAGTTATGTCCACAAATTTAAGACAGAAGCCCAAATCTCCTTTAATGTTGGTAACCAGATTCTTGTAATACGGTAAGATTCTTCTTAATATGCTCACGAATTCATGATAAGGATGTAGCAAATAGGTAAGTTTCCTACTACCGTACGGAGTGGTAAAGCCGATATGTTGTTTCGAATTCCTAAAACTAAAATCTAATTTTGAATTCTGAAAGAGGTAATTTGAAGTTTCCACTCTCCTAGTATATTCCGAGGAGAATCCCAATTAGTTGCAGTGATTCAGTTTCTAGAACGTAATTATTCTTAACCATCTTCGCTATACGACAAGAAATTCTCCAAATTCTACATTCACACCAATATATAAGGAGGTTCAGAACGACAAGTGAATTATGAATCGACCCATTCGTCACGGAATTTTTCAGGTTATCACCGAATAAATATGTAGTTTTGCTTGCATTCTATAAAACTGTAATTAGTACTCTAAAACGTAAGATGACTAAGTTTAAATATTTTATCTCACTCTGTAGTTTTCCCACAAAACGGGAGTTTTAAATATATTTATTTTTGAGAGAATTACGGCTTCAATAGCTTTTAGGAATCAAGTGTACGAAGATTTTAGCCAACATTGTTATTTTATTACACTCTCTTTGAGACTTTCCTGGTCACACGTTTGACGAGAGCAAAAATGTCCTAAAACATCAAGCTACTATTTTATTCACTCAGCACACAGATATTATCAATAATTCCATAGTGTCTCCGTTGTCCTGAAGTCAAGAAGATCTTTCAAATACGAGATTAGTTGTAACGCACGAAAGACAAACCAACGCAGTGCTCTATATTTTTAAGTTAACCATCCTGATAAAGCAGATCCCATTACTACACAAAACGTCGCAACTATTATCTTTCAGAATATGGCAGTCTTGGAGCCGCAGCCTAGTGAAAGACCCTTAGTACGCCTCAAAAGACTTCTCAGAACAAGGAAAAACGTTAGAGTGTAACCTCAACTTTTAAGAGCGCCTTTCTCGAGAACAACATTCAGGGAGACGGACGGCAGAGTGCCTGCAAGAGAAAGCCCGGAATAAAAGAGTGGGAGTGAAGGTAAAAATGGGAGAATGTTGATTCAAACGACGCGATATCTTCCTGCTCTCTCTGGTCGTTCTTCCCAAACTCCACATGGAACTGTCGGCGAATGGCTGGTCGTGGCAGACGGTGAGAGAATTGAAACGCTGACTAACGTTAGAAGTTAGGCCGCGAGATAATGGAACGTGACTTAAGATGAGAGGAAAGGATGTTGAGAATAAAAGAGGGGCTGAATGTACATGGAAGAAATAAGGAAATAGAAGTGGAAGCTAAGTTCTCCCAAACGTTTTCCCAATGTTGCTTTCGACGAACAAAGTCGGAGAAGGTTTGTCAGTTCTGTGTCCCAATGTTCTTGGAACCACGACTACCTGTTTTCATCGCTGACGATGTAGAAGTAAATGTTAAACGTGGACCTACATCAAGAAACCTTCCGACACAGCGAAATTTTATCCGTAAACAGATGTTCTATTAGCTAAAAATATTTTATTCGCATGGAAATTTAAGGAAAAGCTCAAGCTGTTGAAAATACACGAACGAAGTAGAACCCACAAATATGCTGATAACAACTTCAGATCTTCTATTCTATTCAGGTTATATTTGGGAGTTGCTAAAAATTAATTGAAAATAGAAAAGGCGGTGGACTCTCGACTCCTGGACTTTTGACCTTCATTCGTTCAGTTCGCAATTTGAAAAGCTTGTATCTTGAAACCCAGTTTTACATTATGCCTTTTTTATTAAATTCTTTGATTCGTATCTCGAAATTAAGTTTGTATATAGAGATCAAAACTGGAGAAGAAAGACATTAGTATATCGAAAATTTCGTACATATAGCGTTCGTAAGTCGTACACCAATCACGACTGTATGTTTGATTATAACTACACAAATAAGCAAATAGTAAACATGGAATAAGAGCATATGAGCGCTTTTCTGACAACTTATAACAGTAAGGATTTCTTCAATTATCTTAAAAAAGTTTTAGAAACGATAATAAAATTCTTTACATTTTGCTATAAAACAAAGAAACAGATTACCCCTAGTATTGGCGTGTGCATCGTTAGTTGCTCGTATTGTTTAATATATTGATGAATACGGAAAATCGAGTAGTTCCTCATGTGTAATGAATGAAAATAATGTACATTTATATCAGTCTTGAGATGGAATAGTCTCGTCATTTAATAAATCGTTAACTGCATAACAGGAAATTCTGCTGAATAGCGAAACCAGAAAACAGGATATCAAAATAAAAGTACAATCAGTTTATATAAGTAAAAGAAGAAGATTTTATAAAAGAGACTTACTGACAGCCAAATGTTTGAATTCGGCCAGCCAACATGACATAATCTGATTGGACCTTCAGATACAAGTAAATGAATGACTTAAATTACCATCTTACAGCAATATCCAAAGACAATCGTACCTTTCCACAGAGATCAAAGGATAACCAACTCACAATCACTGCTTTTACACTCAATTACGAAATTTAACGAAAATGTATGGCCCTGTAATTAGAGGAATAAGAGAGGAGTAAATGAATAAAAGGGTTCTTTGAATCTTTCTTTGAATGAAACGGTAGGGAGAAACCTGCGGCAAAATATCAAAGCTCGAGAATCCTCAAGAAAGGTCAAAGGTGATGATTCGTCGACCAGAATAAAAGAATAAGGGAAAGGAAAGAAAGGGAAGAAGGATACCTTAATAATGCTAATTCGAGGAAAGAAAGGAAAAGAGTTTAGGGAAAACGCGCGAAAGGGAACGGAGATTTAACGGCTGGAGAGTGTGTCGTATAGCGCAGTTCGAGAAGAGGGATGCGGGCAGAGTAGGTTATTCGAGTGGAAATGAAAGAGTGTATGACGTAAGGGTTCAGCAAATCTGAAAATGAAAATGGGCGACGGAGAAAAAGGACTTAAAAATGGCCTGAAACTCTATAACGGAGGTCGAATTTCAGATGTGGCGAATGGAGATGCAGCTCATGTAGCCAGAGGATTAGCCAAACGGTGAACGGGAAGGAAACTTTAGACGCCGTTAAAGTTTAGGAAAGGAAAGAAGAGACCATTCCTCCGTTTTATGCACCTGTTGTGCTCCAACACTTCCAGCATTAGCCCCCCTTCGCTTCCTTGAATACATCCTCCGCCCATTCAACAAATCAGCTAACTCGTTCCAACCTCTACTTCTTACTCAATCTTACCATGATGTAGCAAAAGAAAGTAGTTGATTTTGTGATGCGTTAAGCCAAGGTAATGGAACTTCTAGCAATTCATTAAAGAGATGAGATGATAGAAAATGTTTAATGAAGCTCCAAGTAGTTCTTGCCTTGCTGATAATACAGCTTTACTGTTAATGACATGAGTCTCGAGCCTTCATACTATTTCTGATAATTAAACTCATCGATTAAACTTTAATACTAAACTTCAATTGAAATTCTTTATAAATGAAAGATTGTTTAATATCCATCCCTATAAAGATTGTCTACATACTTCTTCATATAATCATAGCAAAACATGTTACATTAGTTGGATGAGGATATAGAAAGGAGGCTTTTGAAATCATTGGGGCCCTAATTGTATAATCACTTCAAATTATTTATCTTCATGCTAGAACAATCCAGAACAATCAGCATAAAATAATTAATTGGGATTTCTCCCATAGCAGAAAGTAGTCATTACATAAATAGATATACATTTAAGGAAGTCATTATTGTTGAATATTGAAATTTTAGCCAATGAATAAATGAAATACCACTAAGATAGCCTTCTTCCTTGAGATCCGACTGGAGTTATTCTGCGATTTCTAGGTGACTTCGAGTATTGAATAACCATTATTTACATAATTCAGCATTACAGTTTACTCCTAGATAATATCCGTATTAAGGTTTCGGATGGATAAATTGGAAATTAGAAATTACTGAAGAAAGAGTCTTCTTACTGCTAGATAGAAATATAAAACGACAAGCCATCTCAGGAGTACATAAACAGATCATTTACAGATTATCTTTCACACCAGCTCCTTTTCAGTGGGAGGTAAGATCTGATGAGTGAATGGAACGAAGGGAGAAGGAAGATATACAAGCACTGATAGTAACGGTGAGGGAAAAAGGAAGTGAGGGAGTTGGAAGGGATTGAGAGGAGTTCGGAAATGCACATAAAGAAAGCAAATGTTCCGTAGCAACCCCAGGCGAGATTGAGAGGAAAGTCACTGACGTAGAGGACAAAGAGGAAGAAGAAGTATTGGTTTCAGATTGACTTCTGGGCACTGATTGCCCAGAAAAGGAAGCGTTTGAGTAGCGAAGACGAGAAGTTTGCGCCTAAAACACCCGGTTGCTCAACTTCTTGAGGAAATTCCATCATACTTAACTCACCTCCCCCGCATATGCTGTGTATCCTACGCCTTGGTAACAAGTGGTCGAGAGGATTTTGTTGAATCTCGAAATGAAATCATGATCCAAAAATAATGAAACTACGGGTTGAAATAAGAGACTAATGAACTCTAATAGGAATTATTGTCTGTCTGTAATGTCAGTAGCTTGAAAGCTTGTTGGATTTTCATTCCCTCCTACCTTATCAACCGAACGCTTTGAAGAAGCGATGAGTCGACTTTACAAGATAAGGAGTGAGGTACTTTTCCCTAATTTAAGAAAGTCTGAAATGATAGCTTAGGACTTATAGCAGCATATAGTGTACTAACTGGCATATTTAGTCAAAGATACAGTTGGAAATTTCAAATGAACTTTAAGCAATTTGGGTCTCTTTACCCGTAGATTTCACCTTACTGACAATACTGGTCTGAATAAAATTCTTCTTGTTCAATACCGAATTTTCTTTTAATGGTTTCCAATAACTATTCCCGACTTAAGAGCTATGCGATATATGACCACTCGCTCTAACGACCACTTTAATATAGCGTGTGACTGTTTATATGTTTCC
Source organism: Ladona fulva (assembly GCA_000376725.2). Lineage (NCBI taxonomy): Eukaryota > Metazoa > Arthropoda > Insecta > Odonata > Libellulidae > Ladona > Ladona fulva. The sequence continues at coordinate 789,798 of KZ308240.1, forward strand.
TGAAATACAGAAACCAATAATCTCAAAACTTTCAAACTTATTCTGTTAAATCGTTTTGTAATTTCGGTAGTATATTTTATAACGCCGGTAAAATATACAAATGGACCAAATATGTATCAATAGTATAGTTTAATAGTTCATTGTCGACCAATTTACTTGAATTACTTCTATATCGACTTGCGGTCAGTCTCTAAGAACGCAATCCGTTCTGAAGTTTAGGAATTGCTGTATCTACCATTTAAATTCACTTCCAATCCAATTTTATGAGTACGAAAAATTGAAGCTCAATTTGCAAGTCGTTATTTCACATCATGCTCACGAAATATCTTCATTATCCTGAGATAACGCTCACGACAATGTACGGGGTTTTGCGCCTGGTGTATAGTCCACACCAACACAATTGTTACATGTGTGTTGCATAAGTAAACGGGGTGACACGCTTTTGATGCCTGTATCGCTACTAGTTACATCACTCCTAATAAATAACGTTCGAAATAAATCATGACGTACTTTTTTTTATTTATAAATGAAATATTTTTCTCCTTTAAATCAGTTTGTAGTACATGGATTGGACTATTGTAGGATATTAGAAATTGATCTAATGTCGCTGAATATTATATGGTTGATCGCGGCTATTGCTTTTTCACCACAGAATGATTTAATAATAGCTCAAACATTTACTAAAATATAAGTATGGAAATACAAATGTCTAAGAAATACTAAATTGCCATTTGTTGTTATAATGTCTAATTTTCGTATGGTATTTTCAACTGTTATTCGCCGAAGTTGATCTCACATAAATATAAACTAGATAGCGATAAAGGTAATTATATCATTTAATTAAGCTTAAACATGCAGCAAAAGGGAGATTTTTCAAGATTCTTACGTGCAAATCCCAGATCATCATTTGATCCTAGTACCAATGTTCGTACCTAAATTTTCTCAATTAGAAAATTTTAACCTGTTCAGAAAAGAAGGAAGTTGAAGCATTTTACCATTTGTGCTTATATTAGAATTCGTGTGATATGGTCATGCTGTAACAAGGAGACAGTTTGTTGTTCTGTTGCGTCTTCAAGACGAGTAGAGGGAGACAGATAATCGAATTAAAATTACCAAACATCTCTTCTTAAGTATCGCTTCTTCCATTTTCTTATCAAGCTATTAATTTTATACAACTCCTGAAGCACATCCTTCATTAAATACTATTCTTAGCACATATCTTCGGTAGAAAAGACGATGTCAGCGGTACAACCAAGGATGTTTCTTCTTTCCAATGTTATTATGATTTACTGGAACAATTCATTATACCTTTTATACATTTTCTGCAAATATGTTATCAGCGGATATAAAATTATTATTTGTCGCGGTGAACTGCATTTCTATTGCCGTAATGCTGTTTCAGGGTGTCTGATACGTTACGTGAGCGTAGTTCGTGTAACATTGAGATACTCACGGAGAATTAAAACCACCCATAAGCTTCTGTGAGTACTGCATTCAACATGGTTAGCTATTGCTATTACTGTTTAACATTTATCATGGTTAAATTATTGCTGAAGTTTTTCTGTCTCAGAATTACGAACAATTAATCAGCACTTATTATATGCCCTAGCTAAAGGGAAGCATCTAGAAATTTACTTGCAATATACTTTATTAGTACGTACACAAAAGATGGATAAATGTATAACCGCACCCACCTAAAATTGCTCTCTAGAGCATTTATCCCTAATACTATGCTACTGAAGTAGTCATAATACATTTTGGTATGATATAAAAATATTATTCCTGATTAAAAACTAAAGAACTTTGCAATAACCAGAGGATTTATTTCAGAAAATTTGAAGATTTCCTTAAATCCTATGGTACCGTTCCATAAAGTTGACCTTAATCAAATTAGATCATTCTCCCTGGTTTAGAAATTCGATTATGTTAACATCAGTGAGGAGGAAACATTACTATGAGAAATGCCGAATGAGATATTTAATCACAAGACACATTAGTATTTCAAAGCCAGTGGTCTAAAATATTACTCATATGGAATTTTGCATATGCTCATATGCAATTTTTCCCTCTCATTTAAGATGGAGATCCACGAAGTGATTGCTTCGTTGATTGATTTTATAACATTGTCAATTAATCATCAGCGTTAATAGTATTATTTTACTCCAATGGCTATATTGACAAATATTTTCATTGTTTTATCTGTAACTTTACAGAATGTTAATTAATATAAACTGTTTTTATCCTTAAAATTCTTTGAACGTTTCTTTCTACTCCTGTTTTCCGCATCCGTTTCATGTTCATTATGAAACAAACTTGGCTGAAAATTCAGAGGAAACTTAAATGGCTATATGACACAAATGAATGGTAGTACGGAAAAGTACCTTTCATTCTTTTTAATTCCTAACAGAGGATATTATATAGCGGATATAGTGAATGGTTGCCAATTCGCTCAAACATCCGTACCAAGTTTCAGCTGAGCTAAAACAGTATCATTGCTCAACTTTTTCAGAAAGACAGTAACGAGATATCACCTGTTATAAGAAATCTTTCTCCTCAGGAATTCTACTCATACACTCATAAAAAATCTTCTTTGATCAAGAGAATCAAAATTAAAAGAAAATGAATTAATACATGGTGTAGGAAGAAATCTTATTGAGGTCACGCTTAGGGAGAAAGGAGCGCTGAAAATCACATCTTTACTTCGGAGCTCTACTGCCGAGGCTTTTTCCACAGCTTTTTCTCTCTCTTTTACAAAGAAGCACATTGCAATGAATGAGAGCGAAATGAAATGTAATTTAGAATTTAGAGTTTGAAATAAAGATAACGCGCCTCCTTTGAAGATATTCTTTCCATTGGAGGGAATTGATAGGCCCTTGGATTTCAAATTATCTTCTCCCCACGGTACCATTGGTCTTCATCTCTCCCTTTTTACTCTAAATTTCTTATCTCCTCTACCATCTTTAAATGCATCCATGCTTTATTACAATTTTATAGAAGCTCCTATATGATACTGCTAATATTTCCATTAGTGAGCTGAGTGACGAAAACAAAATATACTTTACTGTTGCTAATAGAACCTTAAGACATATACGAACATCTTAATCTTATCTCATAAAATAAAACACTGAAGGAATGTTTGAAAATTGAAAATGAATTAAAATTAAAAGAGAAAATATTTTAAAGAGCAACGAAGATGGTTTTTAAAATGAGAATGAACTCATTGGTGAAAGTCCCTTTATCCTTTCACTTGAGAAAAATATACCCAATGCAGACACCAATAAATGTAGCGTTGCAACAGCCTACTACAATGCTTATAGTTTTTGCTAATATTTATTATGATTAATTTAAAGATTAGCAAAAACTATAAGCATTGTAGTAGGCTGTTGCAACGCTACAGCCTACTACAATGCTTATAGTTTTTGCTAATATTTATTATGATTAATTTAAAGATTAACTTAAGTATTCTACCTAAACTGCTTAACTGTCTTTTTTAGCTATTATTCTAAATGTCTATGAATTTTCAACATACACAGGATCTTTGCAAGACATTTATCGTGAATATTTATATCAATCCCGATGAAATCGTTATTTTAATTAGGCTATAAATTAAAATGTAATATGTAAGAAATATATCATGAAATCTTCATTTTCTCTTCATTCGTAAGTAATTAACTTACTATTAGAAGAGTCACGTACCAATGCATGAGAAAATAAGCCCAATCATTGAAATTGAGCGTAATATTAAAGACAAAATGCATATCGCTCTAAGTAGGACCCATTAAAAAGCTACATTCAGAAACTGTTTTCGTTTTTCAATTTTCGGATAATCTTTTGCTTTCAAAATTCTGCTATCCAAAAAATGAGTTTGTAGATTTATTTGAAATACTGCAATGCTATAACTTCGAGCTCACTCGAAACCTAAACATAAGTAGAAATCCGTATTAGTCCCTCCCGATAGCTTATTCTCCGAAATTCTATGGATTTAACTTAATTTCGACGAATTTATAATAAATTTCCAATATAGTATTAAAACGACTAGTAGATTTCAGACAAAAAGTTAAATCCTCAGCAACATTTTTACATTTGTGTTTCACTTTTCTCGAATATTTGCCTCCCTCTCTTTCCTCAAAACTATATATGTATTGCTCTATCGGTCATTCCACGCCAAACCGGACAAAAAAAAGCATGACCATTTCGGATTTCCTTTCCCTCTCGGAGGAAGGAAGGATGGGGATGAGCAATCGAAAAAAGAAGTTTTTTTGGCTGATAAAAATTTTTGGGCTATTAGAGGGGATGAATCAGAAATAGGGGCCATTCCACGCCAAACCGGACAAAAAAAAGCATGACCATTTCGGATTTCCTTTCCCTCTCGGAGGAAGGAAGGATGGGGATGAGCAATCGAAAAAAGAAGTTTTTTTGGCTGATAAAAATTTTTGGGCTATTAGAGGGGATGAATCAGAAATAGGGGCCATTCCACGCCAAACCGGACAAAAAAAAGCATGACCATTTCGGATTTCCTTTAAACTCCACCATAATGTTCATAGTGTCTATAGAAGCACGTTTGCCGTTTCCTAGACCAATAGTTTGAATAGTTACAAAATAGCGGCTTGTCAAAGTTTGGAAAAAAGTGCGGAAATCGGCGCGCGCGCTCTCGGTCAAACTCCCGTTTCTCAAAGATTTTAAAAGTTACAGAGCATTGCATACACTCATTTTAAATATCTAGAATTGAGCTTTCATTTGATATGAAAATCAATTACATTTCTAGGAGACAATGTTTACTTTTACGCAAATTAACTTTTAAAAGTGATTTTAAACTAAAAAAAGCCACCTCGTTTGCTCTGAAAAAAATCTCATCGAAATGAACGATAAACGTTCTTTGAATGTTGAAAATATAAAAGTGGAACTCAAACGGAATGTTATATTAAAAAAATATTATGTACCTCGATGTCAGAGCGCAGCGCCGCTCGCTTCCTAACAGACACTTCTACGCCGGTGTAGGAGGCACGGAGCACTTAACCGGTAGGGAGCACTGTACAGTGAGCCCTACCTGCAGGTNATTTTAATTACGTCTTTAATGAGGATACCTTTTAAAGACCTGGCACACATAGGAATGCTAATGATTACTTGTTAATGCGACATTCTTTCGCTTTTGACGTTTTATTTAGGGAAGTAAGTATACCACATATTTCTACCGAATAATTTTTGACTAAATCCAAAAACTGTCGATGAAATATAAATCTGTTTATCTTAGGTAATTATCGTTACGCAAGTTTCGTCTACTACGTATTCCAGGATTTTGAAAAAAAACTCAGCTAATAATTATTACATTTATTCAATATTATATTCAGACTCTGCAAATACTTTTTAATGTTACATACCCTGTAAGCTTTGAAAGTCTCAAATGATACCTAATTTTGTCATTAAATAACGTATTTAGGATCGAACAGTATTGCAGCGACTTTTCATCTATATCTCGAAATATTTTCTCCCCTAATTAATAAATCAAAATACGTTTCGGAAACAAGGGAGAGTTACAAAAACAAATTATTTAATTGTACATAAGATATACCTACTCTCCCTTGGAATTAATTGTTATAAGAAAAGCGGTAGAGCGAACCAAAAAAATCCACATTTCATTATGAATAAATTAGAATGCATTCCTTCACATGTGTAGACAATAGTAGTAGTAGAAGTATTGTTAAAAGTGCTTCAGCAGCTTCAGCAATTCAGCCATTTTGCACGTGAGCTCCCTCAAGAATAAAGCGCGGGATCGCTTTCACAGAAGTCGAACCGGGAGCACTGTGTTGACAATAATCTCAGGAATCATGAAGAGGGAAAGGAAATGTTTTGGGCTTGAACCAATCAAAAATTAAATCTGTTAAGGAGTGTAAAATGAATTAACGGAGTGAATGGCGATTGTTCCTCGCAGTGCAGTGCAGTGATTGATAAAGCTTTCTAAAGGCGAAAGAGTAAAATAGGATGGCGAGCTCCGGAAGAAACCGAAAGAAACATTATTTCTCACGGTGAGAGGGACATTACTCGGTCGACAGTAGAAATTGCGTTATTGCGTTGAAAGAGGTGAGTGCGAGGGCTGAGAAAGACAGACAGGATACGCACAACGGAAGAGTCGAGTGAGTAAAAATGCGAAAGAGGCGGCCGTGAACTTTCGGTTAGAAAGTTTCGGGAGGATGTTCCTGAAAAAGCCTCCCGCCCGCCCTTCCTCGTAGCTCTCGGGAAAACGATGTTTGGAAGATGTAGGAGGAAAAAAATGGCCAAGGAGAGGTGTTTTTCACATTTGAGGCGACAGACAGATACAAAGGAGAGAAAATATCGCGCCAAATAAAGGAAACCGTAAGAAGCGAGAAGAAAGCCTCGAATTTCCTGCTACAATCTTCCTCTCTATTGGTGAGTATTTTTTTTTTCTCTTAGGTTACCAAACTTCTCCACAGTTTGACGTGCGCATAAAGAGAGACAGAATATTTTATCGAATGTCATTTGCAAATACGTCAAATCATGGAATCCAAGTGGTATTGGAGTCTTTCTTCCATTTATTTGCTGGGTTGTCGCGATGGACGGATTAACTTAATCTTGATATTCACTGCAGTATTTAGTTACTTTTTAATTGTCCTCTCTTTAATCTAAGGTTAGGCTCTGAATGAAACTGAAAAATTATTTTGGCCATTTATTTTCTAGGAGCAGGTTAGCTTGGAGCGTAAATATTATGCATCTGAAGAAAAGCATTCATTAGTCTGGATCAATATTCTATTATAATGCGTTTATAAAAGTTCTTGTAAATAATATAAAGATTCGAGTTCATTCGCGAAAATAATCCGACTTATATGAAATCTATCGAAGTATTATAAGCGGAAATTGGTCAAAATTGGTTCACCAATTTTTGTAGACATACACCTAGAAAAAATGTCATGGAAAAAGAGATGAAAAAAACCGACTGCGCTGCGTAGTCGGACGAAACCCAACAAAGTATCCCAAAATTGCATGAGAGAATTTTCTGGCTCGATAGCTTAATTGGGCGAAGTATCCACCGAGAAAGTGAAAGATTTCAGCTTCCTTCAGCACTTCAGGTCCTATTAGACTTTTTTCATGCCCATTTTACCTTCACAAATTCTTACCTATTCGATAACCTCCTTCATATATACTTTCGTAGTACTAAGAAATATTGCAAACGGCCATCCAAATACCTGATTGTTCGTCGTAAAGGCTGTATTTGATAGAAGTGTACACTTGTATTCAAGAAATATGCAAATCTGTATTCCTTATCTTTCAAATATACTGAAATGTGCTGAAAATATTCGAATCCTTTAACTGAGTATTTGTCTTGTAGTGAAGGGTTTTTAATTACTACAGTTTATCAGGCAGACTACACGATTTTATTCCGCGAAGGATAAAATTCCGAATAAATCCCGTCACGGAACCGTGAGAAATGAAAGCCGCTAAAGATTTTCAATAGAATTTCCAAATCCAAAGGAAGAAACGGAATTTTAAACATCTTAAATTCTTTCGGTAAGTTAATTCTGCGATTTATCTCCCAATTGGCGTATAATGACGTAAATTGCGACTTGTCAAATCGTGACGCAGACGCAAATCTTTCTTGTTTTCTCCATTCATCATCTAATTTCGAATGCGTACTGTGTGGAATTAATGCTAATTAACTCAACTTTAATTTGAGTCCTAATCGATTATTCATGGGTTTAAAGGTTCACCGTACTACACTAACATAGTCTTCGATCCTTAATTATAATAATGACTTTAAAAATGCCCACGGGGATTTGAGTAAACTTCCGTTAAGATTTAGTTAGCTATGGTATATAAAACGAAGGATTCCGTATGCTTATCGTCGATGGCTGAAATTTTGAGGAACAGCACTGACACAAAAGTCTTTCTACATCCAGATAATGTGATTAGTTATTAGAATGTGAATGTGAGCACTTAATGTCTTGGTTACAATCTCAGATGGAACAAACTCCAATTTCGAGGGTTATCAAGAGCTATAAACGCAGAGGTAAGATTTCTCAAATTATAAATAGAAGCCCTTGCCCACAAAGTCTCCCGAACGGCTTGGAGAAATGTTCTGCCGAGATAGCTCAACGGCACATCATACACTGATAGCTCAAGCACCCGATCGGCAATTGGGAGACCCGGGTTTTATTCCCGGTCCTGTCAGACTTTTTTCAAAAAAAAATTCGGATTTTTGTGATGTATGAAATGATATAGCTATAGTTATTTCTTTCTATACGAATTAGCACAGTTGTATTCCTTGATTGATTAGTATTGTGTGCCATTGGATCACTATCTGTAAGAGAAATGAATCAAATGAAGTATATTGTATAAAGTGGGATGAGTCTAGATTTGGCTGAAGGAAATTGAGAGAAGCGCGAAGGAGCGATTTTAAAACTTGCTTCAAATCAACTGCTAAATCTCAACAGTTAAATTAGCTCATAAATATAATTTTATATGGTTTAGTATATGTAATCTAAACTCAATCAAAAACTGTAGATTCCTTTCTTGAATTTTAATTGAGTGCAGGTTATTTCTTATATCACGCATAACAGAATTTGATAAAATATATAAAGTCTAAAAAGTATATAAAGATATTTTAATTAAATCTCTCTTATAGAGAAGGGTAAATTTTCTTTAGTTAGCATTAAATGGCTATTATTGGATGACCTTTGGTATGTCTTCTTTTATATGCTGTAGAGCCTTAGAAATTGGATGTATTTCCACCCTTTTGATACAAATTAAATTAAATAATAATGAGGTTGAAGAGAGATTTGCGTAAACAATTGAGAAATTCAAAGATAAATCATTCATTTGTACTCAAAGAGGAAGGTTATTCAACTCTCTAGACTAAGTCAATAGAAAAGGATCAAGGAATTAAGAAATTAAGAATACTTCCATCCCATTGTCGGATCCACTCCACTTCCCCACCTACTTAGCGTTTCATAATTTAAAATGTATTTCCACCAAAACAGCCTCACATTCTTTAAAAACAAATTTTTAGCGTTATTTCTTTCCCTTTTTAACGGGATTTTTCTCCGATGATATCTGCCTCTATTCCAAAAAGCTCTTTCACTTTCTCCCGAGGGCAAATTACCTCACTTTCGGAAGGCAAAAGGAAAAAATTCACGCCGGATCAAATGAGAAAAATAACTTCAAAACGCGTTATAAGGTAACATCTAGGGGACTGGTTTCCAGAGGGAATGGGGAAGAATGGCGGAAAAGGAAAGAAAGATATGCCGTCCAAATTTCTTCCCTCGGTGACATATAGCGGTATCTCTGGTAGATGTAAGTTATTCTTTATTTTCAAGAAAATCTCAACTTATACGAAATATATTTCTCAGAGAAAGAAAGAGGAAAGAGGCGCCAGATAGAGAAAAGCGATGTACCGAAGAAGAGGACAATACCTATCAAGCTCACTGCATAAATCACACCTGCCACACACACATACGCAGAACATGCTTTCTTCTACCCTTTCTCAGCGCTGAATTATGTACGCCTGCGAAGAAAACAGAGGAATATGAAACACTGGAATATGAGGTGAAAGCAGAAGAGATATTTCCTTACTCTTCTTAAGTGAAATATTTTGTTAACCCACCCTTAAATAACTTTTAATCGCTTTCCATGTTTTCGCAGTAAAACTCTACTAAACATTATAAATGTATTGAAACAATATCGATAAAAGACGCGTGGTAACCAGAGCCGGTCTATGGCCTCAAGGTGTATGAAGCACTAATATTAGATTCATGCCTCGTTAGGAATCATAAGAATCATAATAAAATATTCCCGTTTTGTAGTACGTATAATGCATGGAAGTATATACCATAGAAATTTTCTCTTCTCTAAAGTAAGAATAAACAAATCGTTCTAAGTGGATGGATGTTGGATAGATTCTACATTATATACAGACTTAAGTTATGTAACATATTCTATAAATCAGTACGAAGGATTAGTGAGAAATAAGAAAGAAAAAAACCCTTGAAGGCTACTAACATTTCGAAATGTATGATACTCTGATTTCCTTAGCAATGTCCTATTAAAGGCCTCCAGTGGGATAGGCTCTAAGCTACCACCTAATTTTATATCCGTTCCTGTTGAAACTGAATCCTAAAACTATGGAGTGCAGATCTTAGTTTTTTAAACAAATAAATAACGAACATATATTCAAATCAAAGTATTATAAATATCTAATGGATAACCTTTATGTCATAAGAAATCCTCTTTGTTAACGACATTATTATTTAAAGGTTGTTATTATGTAAAAACTTATTTTTTTTGCTTATATATTACGTATTTTTGCATTGGCTTTTTTTAGTATTCACTGCGGTTTATGATTTCACTGATAAACGTGTGCTTGTTCGCGCTTCCTGCGCCACAGAATAGTAAAGAATCATCAGTATTGTTAAAACATTCCTAAAATGGTCACAGTGAATTCGTAAAAATAAAAAAGCCCTCTAAAACTATCATAACCACAATCCCCTGCATTAATTACCAATACACCATCTCTGTTCGCCAAGGAGACGGTTCTTCCTCTCACATTTTCTCAACAGGGCAATTTACTGAGGAAAAGTGATAAATAATTACTTCGAGAGAGAATGAGGAGAGTTTCGAAGGTATCCGTCCATATTGCGGGAGCAGAGCGATTAATGAGTACGGAGCGCGAGGAGCGGACAAGAAAGAATGGCTGCCTTTGAAGAAAGCGTCGGGGAAAGGGAGGAAAAGAGAAAACGGCGGGTAGAAACGGAAGCCGATTCTGACCTTAATGGTGCAGCCTGTATTTCATGCTTCAGGGAAGGAGAAAAGTTTAAAAGAAGATTTGAGAGTACAGAAACTTAAAAGGAAGGAGATGAATGGGACGAAACGGAAGAGAGAAACAAAACGGTTTCCCTGCATGCAGGAGATAAAACAGAGAAACACGAAAAGGACATTCGTGGCTAGAGGAGGAGGTGATTTTGATGGATGTTTAAGAGAAACAAGGGTATTAATCACGTTGAAAGTGAGTAGAACGTTAGTGAAGTGAATGATAGCTATCTAAAATCCAGCTGATAATTTTGTATTATGTTTTTAAATCTCGGGTGAATTATGTTTTTAAAACTCGGGTGGCCTAAAGTTGGAAAATTAACTATTTGTAGTTTGTTTTCGCGTTGCATTCTATGGATTAGAGTACTGAGAAAAGGATTTATCCAAGGCTTGAAGGAACCTAGATTGGCATATTTATTGGATTTACTCAAAACTAAAATTGAATTATCATTTTAGATAATGTTAAATCAATTTGTGTGAAAAATGTATGTATTACAATTGGTAAGATGTGTTCTTATGTGACTGTAATGAAGGCACTGTCCATTAAAATTACAGAAATTTCACTGCATAAGCCCAAAGAATGAATTCTTATGGTAATTTATTATTAATTAACAATTTTATATTAATAGATAAGATCAATAAGGTTTTGCGTAAACATAGTTATTACAAATATTTTTTCATGTCTAGTAGAAAGTAGTCAAAGAAGTGTAACCAGCAAAGCTCTCCAGAGCCATGATAATAATACTCATAAGTCGACTTTATTCAAACGATACAAATTCACAGCTCTCTTCTTACATCACGGAGACGGTAAGTCTCTCAGACTGCAAAGAATATATTTTCTCTTTTCCATTCACTTCGATATCACCACACTATGCCTCTAATCTCTATGATTCAGTTATCGACATGCAAGTGGAGTCCTTTTCAGTAAGGATTTCTCAATCTGTTTCGTCTGAATGATTTTTGAGCTACCTATCTAAGTACTCTCCTAAATTCCGCGAACAGAAGAAACTTCTGGCATAAATGAGCGAACAAAGACTCGCATTTTTCGCAGTCTTCAGGGTCCATGACCATGTTTCCACAACCTGGTTTTCAGGGTTCACAACGCTGTTTTTACCACCGAGTTGACGGCCGAAACGTCGTTACTACGTGAATTTTCCTGGCCAACAACCCGAGTGGATTTTCTCAAGTTAATTCACCGGGAAAAATCTTTTTATATTCATGATTTTAATAACACAGTATATTCCATTAGTTGTTGGATGAATTCAAATGCAAGACAACATTATTGCGGATTATTCGAAATAGTTAAGTTTGCAAGCAGTTAAGTCCGGAAATTTTCCGATTGGTATTATGTTCGCTTCCTTGAAAATGTAAGATGCTGCAATTGAAATTGCTTAAATTTTTACCGAAATTCTAGCGGAAGCTAACATTTAGTTTTCAGAAATTAAAGAAAATTAAAGGTGTCTGAATCTCGATTCAAGTCAGATGCTTAAACTTATGTTATTTAGTTTATCAGAACTCTATTTCGACTTTTATTCTTTATTCTAATTAGGACTCGATCTAAAAAATGCCGATTTCAACCACACATAACGTGAATATAATGACATTGATGAGTATAAATGCTCACAAAACAAATAGAGAATATTTATAATAAAATAAAGCGATAACATCTGGTAATGATAGATGCAGATCATGGTATGCTAACCTATCAACAAAGATAAGGAAATTTATTCTAAAACGATCGATCATAATAAAAATAAATATCGCTTAAAATAAATATACTCAGCATAATTACTGAATACTCACGTATGAAGGAAAAATTTGCATATGAAATTAATGGAGAAGCGTGGTAGCCCAATTACAGTATGTGATATGATTGTGATTGTTTACTTCATTCCCAAAGTAAATTTTGTAAGTAGTACAATTAAACCAATAAAAAAATGCAAGAATTCTGGAAAGACTGGCATTACTGAACAAGATGGCAGACCAGCGAGAGATAAGGAGGAGAGGATAAGTATTCTGAGGTTACTGAAATATGCGAGGACGCCAGGGCAAATATCGACTAGGAGAGAAGGCAGGATGCAGAGAAGGAAAGGGTCAGTTGGGTGGAGATCCGGAAGGACGAAAACCTGGAGTGTAAGGGTGCAAAAGGCGACAAAATTTTAAATTAACTTTAATGCAGAAAGTGTTCATAAAAACAGTATCGCTTAAAAAAGTTACGCTTAAGCTTTGGTAAGGATATATTAATTATGAAAAAAGCAACTTTCCCAAACAGAGAAGATTTTAGTCAATTTTTAAGGATAGTTACTGCTATCTTTTATTTAGTTTAGTGACTTTGATTATTTGCGTTTATGTTATGAAAGCAAGTAATTCCTCCAGATACTAGCGCAGTCCAAAAATCGTAGTTGCGAAGAAAAACCATTCGTAACTTATGGCGTTAAGTACAATGTTTATCACTTTTGATATTTTATGTTTATAACTTTTGCACAAAATTATTCTCAATGAGGTTTTTCAAGAGAGAGGCTTACCAAAATCAATAAGCTTACTAGAGCTCTGAGGGAAACGGATTCGCGCGAGACTTTCAAGGTGTGTTCCTTGCTCAAAAATAATATAAACGAGTCAAAACGTTGACACAACTATACATTTTTAAACTCAAAATTAGCAACTGAAAATCAGAGTTAGCCTGCACGCCATACACGCGCATCACCATGAAGAGAGCGGCATTTTCCTTGTAGAAAAATAATTTTTCCCATTTTTTTACGAATAACTTACTTTTTCGCAATTAAATTTTATCTCCCTACCCTCCAAACGTTATTCACCTTTTCCGTCCACATTTATTCAAACCAATGTTAGGTCGTATCTATAACATGTATATTATATTGCTACGCATAGTAATAGAAATCTTATCCTAAACTAAGTGTCACTGAAATTGACCCTTTTTGTTGTACGCGCCCCAACGGCAATCCCCCAGAATCAGTGAGATATCCATCCTACCAATTATAAGTTCGATCCCAGAATGTTCAATATTCCCGATTTTACGAGTAAGAATGCATTGTGCGGATATTTGTAAATTTATTTTGAGCGCCTCCCGGGATGGTTGATGATTGAAAATCGAGTTTGTTTTAGAATACATGTTTCTGTAATGTAAACAGAGAAGATATTTTAAGACAAGTTCCCAGCTCCCTCTCCTCGCTCCTCTTTGCTAATGTCAGAGGGGATTAGGTTCCCACTGATCTTCGTGAGTAATTAATAGACAGGTATTTATGTGTTTACCACATTTAATTATCAAATAGCTAGCTTTAAAACTGTTTACATAAGATAAAAGTTACGAGATGGAAAATTAGTTACTGTTAGGCAGAAAATAATCACCATTATCTGGTATTTAATGTGTACAAACAATTTTGCAATTCATATTTCTTGAGTCGAAAGAGAATGCTTTCTTAATTACACCTTTCATGCTGAATTCTGAGTGTAAATTAATGAAGAGCTCAATGTTATATCTTTTTACAAGAAGTACAATAAACAAAAAACAAATCCCATGTATTTGCATTATGCTCTATGCAATTACAAATATTCTTTCCACCCGACCTTCAGCACAAAATCTTTCTAAATAGAGATCTAAAATTAATTTATCACAATGGGAAATGGACTATCCCTACGGAAGTTTTCGAGGCCAAGAGAGTTTCTGAAAGAGATGTATGAGAAAAGTATTTTTTCCACTGAAATCCTCGGTTCATTTAAACTCGCCGGTATTTGAGCAATCATTTCCAAGATAGAAACATTTTTCACCCATTAAGCAGACCTCTGCGTTTTTCATGCTAAAAACTGGGCCACTTTCGGAGACAAGTGAAAAAAATGGGCGTCTAATCGATGAATTTCTTAAAAGGAGAGTTTAAGTAAGAATAAACGACGGGGGAAGGAGGCATAGAGAAGCCATGAGTTGAAAAAGTAATATTACGACGGAGCAATTGTGAGAGTTACCGTCGAGAATAGAGGGTATATTAAGGGATGCATTAATTCCACGTCTGTGTTCAAATTTCTCTTCTTCGTACTTCTCTTCGGTACCCTATCTTTAAAACTTCCATTAAATTTAGAATTGAAGCGCGCGGCTTCAATTCCTCCATTAAAACTCTTTCATTAAAATGCCTCGCGATTTTATTTCCTTCTCTGTCTGTTTCAAGTTTTCCACTAATTTGAAAAAAGTTTCCCCGGTGTTGTTTTAACCCAAATATATTTTCCTGTCATTATAGAGATTTGAAAATGACGTTAAACGCCCTTTTGCCCCATTCATCTTCATAAAACATTATGGTGACTTTAAAGGTAGGGCGCGGAGTTGTAAAATTAATAGTGGTAAACGCAAATTCACACTTAGATGGCAAGGATTACAGCTGGTACAGTTAAAGTACTTGCATATTCCTAATAATTCACGGTTTCACAATAGCATAGAATAATTAATCACCAAAGGTAATATAAACACCGATTCTCTACAAATTTTGCTGGAAAAGCATACGACTCTTTTATAAATTACCTCATAGACCAGTTGGTGAATGAAGAGCCAGCGTATTTGCTGTTGTCAGCTGTTGGCGCATTAGAAAATTTAAATTATTAAATGTTACTAAAAGAGAAAATAACGTGAAGAATTGAGTTGATAAGCGTCGGAATGTGTGGTTAACAAAGCGGAATGAAAAGGAATTAATAACAGGAAAGAGGTTCCTTACAAGTTAACTTCCTTTCCTTTGCGAATTGCATAATAAGCTGGCGTTACATGATTACGGTTAGAATTTTGTTCGGCTTCTTTCGACAAAAATTCCAAGACTGACATTACTGTCAAAAGAAGACTGCTGCTTCTTTTCCAGTCTTCCAACTTCCAAATGTGGCATCGTTTCGCAATATGAACCCTGATGCAATGATTAATATCATTTTATTCCACGATTACGATTCGTATAATTACTTGAGAAGCCTATATTGCAAAATATCTCAAATAAAACTGTGATGACAAAATGACATACTGCTTTTTCCTATAATATTAGCTTCTTCTTCGATCGAAACCGGCAACGACAGTAATTTCATTCCTCTTTTCAATTTCATTCAAGTGATCGCAAATGACGGTTTTCAAAATCAAAATTACTGGAATTCATATTCGAAGTTAAGCATTCGTTGCAACGCACGTATCGTTCCTTTGCTAAGAGTTTGGACTAGATTTAAGAATAGAACTTGCAAATTTCTTACATAAGAAAGAAAGGACTGGAACGAAAAATAGCGGTAATAAAATATTTTTTTTTAAAGCGATGATAGCTTTGCTTTACGAAATTGATCGAATCCTGACGTATGCAGCTTTTGCTTAGTCTTTCCTCACGTACGGAAAAGCGAGAAATATATCGGATGGGTAACTATGAGGAGGAAGATCCAGTAAAGAAGACGTGTTAAATGTAGCAGATTAAAGGAGACAGAAGGTCCCGAAGGGAGGTGAAGTTTAAAATGTAAGGATGTGAAGTCCAATGAGGCAATGGAAAGAGAAACGAGAGGAGGATTAGGGAATGGGAGAAGAGCATGGGGCAAGCGCATCTATTGACCTTCACCTCTTCCCTCGCTTTCTTCCACTAACTCCGATTCCTCTTTGCCTAGTCCGTAGACTTTCCGATTCAAGAGTGACCCAAGGCCGCACTCGTGGCTGCTCCTTTCTTGCCCTCTTTTCCACTGTAACCTATGCTCTCGCTGTCCCACCACTCCCCCCTTTTGCGCCTCGCTTCAAATCCTCGAGACGGTCTGAGTTTCAACTCCAACCTCATGCTCTCTTAACTCTCCCATTAAGCGATGCTCATTCGAATCTTTAATGAGGAAGTTGCGGAATTTGCATTTTTTCGCCGTGTGGACGATGGGATTCGCTAGTTTAAAGCTCCTTTCAGATGGAAGGGTTTGATTATGGTTTCGTTTCGACTGCTGGAAGTGTTTAGACTCATCGCTGGAGTTTAAATGCGCGAAGATTCATCCACGATGCTTTCTGCAGTAAAAGCGCAAACTTCTTTAGCCCTAAAGCTGCTGAGTAGATATTCTACGAACACACGCCAAGCTTTGGGATACCGTTTATCGTCATCAATCAAACGGGCTTATTTTAAACCTTTCATGTGGAAAGAAAAGCTGGTAGTATTTATAGAACTGAGTATTTAGTATCTTCGTAAATTAGAATACAGAGGGTTAATTAGCGATAAGCTTAACATGATGTTTTTCCTCTTAAAGAAAGGACTTCAAGACTTTTTGGTTCTCGTACTCCTTATAGATTTAAATTAAACTAACCGTAAGTCGTCGTAATAAGTGATAAATTATTAAGTTAACTTCTATATCAATAGAGAATTGGAGGAAATTTTGCTAAAAAGTGCCAATATGACAGACAGAGGTATGTTCAAATACTAACTGTGGAGCTGCAGCAAATTCATGAGGGAATGAAATCAAGTGTATCGATTTATTTATTAAAATCTCTGTAGTTTGATTTTCTCCTTTTGGGATTGAATTTTTTCCTTCTGCGTTACAGTAGCCGGGAAGTTTTATTGAAAGTCCTCAGACCGAGATCCAAAGACGATTGATGTTTTCAATTATCGTGGAATACTGTTTGAATGACTCAATTGGTTATATGAAAAGAAATAGAATTATAAAAAAGGAAAAACTTAAAATGCATTTTTTGTATTTTCAGCGGGAGGTGTTATATATAGAAAAAGGTTAATAATATGTATGTATGTATATATATATATATAA